>JBBPKO010000162.1:0-48512 GCA_038089295.1 Xerocomus amazonicus
GCATGCGCTTGCGGTTTCCAGGGGTCGCAATGAGTGACTTCCAACCAACGTTGGCCGCGACATTACGGTCGAATTCGAGGGCTGCCTTGATTTCTTGGAACTCATATTGCACAAGAGGATCCGATCTGGGCAAAACTGGTCAGTAAAAATAAACTTCATTTAATTAGTGCGCCACATACGCGTTGCCATCAGCATGGTAATAGGCAAGGATATTTAATGCTTCGTCTTCACGTCCCTTGCTCAGAAGCCAACGAGGCGATTCCGGTGCAAACACAATTAAACAAATTTGCAGAATCGAAGGAAGGCCCTGCAATAATGACGGCAAGCGCCATGACCATGTGCTGTTTATCCTGAAGGTGCCGTATGTTGTCCACGCGGCACTGGCAAGGATGGCGGTGAGGCGAAACAAAAGGTATATTAGGTAGAGGAAACATACATGATAGCCCCAGAGTACCAAAGGGAGTTGTAAAGGGACGTCAGGGGTGCACGGTACGTAGGGTATGATACCTCGGTCACCAACAAGGGAGCGGCGTTAGCTATTAATATGCATCAGGTGACGGGGACGTCAAAATATTTATAGGACTCGCCCGCAAAGGTGAGGCCAAAACCAATCAAAAAGCGAGCACCAATAAACATGCCAACGGATTGGGAGGCAGTCTGAACTGCGGTGGCGACACACATGATGGCAGCGCCTAACAAGACCGCATAACGACGGCCTATGCCGTCGGACACGTATGGAGCAAAGGGGAAACCTGCCAGTCCGCCAATGCTCTTTAAGGGTATCGTTAGTGCAAATATTGACCGGAAAAAAAAGAACGTACCTGAATGGCATTGAGCAGACCAAGCCTGCCACCGGCTGGTTTGTGAAAAGCAGATTCCCACTGAGTGAGACTCTGCAAGCCGTTCATCATGCTGCCATCGTAGCCATTGGTAGATGAGGTGATGAGTCTACGGGCGACGGATCAGACAAGACAAACAGCAGGCGAGGCTGCGGATGTACAGAAGAACAATCCACGCGTGGAGGATGATGAGTCTGTCGACCTGTTTCAGCGAGCAACGAGAATGGGATCGGGTGTGTACAAACCTCTTGTTGTTGTACCACTTTCTCTGCGGGTCGATGAGATGAGCCAATGATGAATTCTGGATTCCGACTGGAGCAGCAGTACCACCCATCGTGGATAAACGCAAAAAAAGCGGACGAGGGCGTTGGCGCGGAGGTAAGCGTTTTAAAAACGGGACGGGGAAAAACCAATAATCCCGGCGAACCGGGAGTACTTGTTTTTCAACTGTCATTCCCGCATCACCTGAGATGGTCACTTGACGCAAAGCCAGCACAAAGAAGAGGCACACCAGTCGCTATTTGTGTTTTCGGCCGTGGCGAGATAGGTTACATTGGACACGTCGTAGCTCTGGGCGCCCTCTTGACAAGTGCATAACTCGAAACGCCCAGTATTCCACCTATTATGGTCAATGGCAGGCCCAAGTCTCTCGGAGGTCATGGACAACTCGTGATACGAGCGCGGACGGAAGTCTGCGTAGCGACCTTCACAACTCGACTCGGCGCGGTGTCAGTGCGCATGCGGGGTAGAGACATATGTCAGTGGGCATGGGTTTCAAGCTCCGCTGGGCTGGGGAATAATCAGTTGTAGCATAAACGCGTGCAGGTAGACAGTGGGTGGAATGGGTTTTTCATCCGCTAATGATCGGGTGCAGATTCAACCATCTATGGAGGTAAGATCACTCGCGGCTTTGAAGGTAACCCACGTTTTTCTTTCATGACCCCCTAAATAAATACTACTTAGCAGATCAGATCAATCTCATGATCTGTATCAGGTAGATGCTAATTAAATGGTCATCTAAAGTGGTTATCAGTTCACAAAGTAGTATGAAGGGTCGATCCTGCATGTTAGTTCTACTGGTCAGGCTGCTACACTGGCTTGCAGGATCCGGACCGTCACGAATCAATCTACTATCGAAAATAAGGTGCTCATCCCCAGAATACTGCATATGATACGTATGAAGCCCGCGACTTCATAATATAAGTCCTGTACACGCCTACGCATTTTTTTTTCTGCATCCTCTGAAGCCCCGCCCTACTCCAAAAACGAAAGCAAAACATCATCTCCAAGTCCCTATCAAAGGCCCAACGTCCAGAGGCCTTGGTCACAGGGATTTTTTTTCACAACCGTTTCAGCATCTCGCTAGCCGACGTCATCGACATGTCCCTACTCTGCCTCCTATCCCCATACGCACGCCCGTTACCATCCACATCCACCTTTTTCCGCCTCCCAAACGGAACGACCCAGTTGCTCGCAAACGTCGCCAGCGTACTCGACGCCGTTGGCGGTGTCACCACCGTTGTCTGTGGCGCTGGACCGGACCCAGACCCAGGGCCCGCACCCACAGCGGAACCTGAACCCAAAGGCGACGCCCGTGCGACATGATACGACGCCGTCCGTCGTCGGCTCCACGTCTCCGCTGCTCCGCCTTCCACCACCTCTGATACCGCCCCAGATATCGCCTCAGATGTCGACAACGACGGCGATGGCGGACCTCCCGGCATCGACATCCCCGTCGTGGATTCACCCGTCGAAAACGGTGCTGCAGATAGCACGGGATCCGTCAACGCCGTTGTCGCTACCGCTTTCACAGCGCCCACCGAACTTGCCACCGTTGCTAGCGTGGGCGGGCGTGCAGAGGATATGCGCGACGTTGTCGATAGGCGAGAGGCACGTGAGACCGAGCGTAGTGGTGACTGTGTACGGGGTTGCGCCGTTGTCGTCGGCGTGGCTGGTCGTGGCGATGATGGATCCGCTGGCCCTTCGCGCGATAGCTTCGATGACAGCGGTGGCGGTCGTGGTTGGGGTTGGCGAACGAGGTGAGGCTGAGGCTGAGATTGAGATTGGGGCTGAGATTGAGTTGGTGGTGGTAGTGGCTGTACTGGCGTGGAAGCCTCGGGATCTGAGCTCGGCGGCGGCAGCGTAGGCACTTCAACCTTGGGAGGCGTCACAACCGTTGACATTGGCTCCTCAGGTGGTTCCGGTGATGCTTGTGCAAGTAAGCGCGAAAGCGATGATGGCCCCGCCGAAGGCGTCGACGCTGCACGCGGTCGTGCAGGGAACAAGTGAGATGTAGGCGGCTGCGTGATGCTGATCGACTCCTCCACCTCGGCTCGTGGCGGCCCAGGCGGAATTGGCTGTCGTTCCGGTGTCGACCTGCGCTCGCTTTCCGGGTCAGATGTGGCTGAAACTTTTCTTGGATTCGATCGTCGCTTGTTGTTCTGGCTTGATTGCGTCCAGTCTTCGACCTCTAACATGTAGTATTTGATGCCATCACCCAAACCGTACGGATTGCTCGTCGGATCCTGTTGGACAAAAAAAAACTTGAGACGCGGGGAGTGACACGCACATGCCTCGTCACCTTTTGGTCGACCACCCGCTCAGCGATGGACGTAATCCGAGCAACGATCCACTCCCGCGCTTTCAATTGTTCAGCCAAGTGCCCCGTCGCCAAGAGGAAATAATGCGGAAACGATACTGCACCCACAGTCAAAAACACAACACACTTCGAAGCCTCGCGACAACACGCACCATTAAATGCCGCCCAGGGCTTGGACACCGAGTTCCGGGTGGGAAGGAACAGCGCCAGATCTCCCTTGGCAAAGTTGCGAAAGGATATCTTGCCCTTGGAACGCTCCCTGTATTCTTTGCACTGCTTCTGCCACTTGCGAATGACTGTTCCCGTCTTGGCGATTGCGTCCAAAAAGTGGTCGTGGTCGTACGCCCGCAAGATCTCTAACGCACCGGGTGGATCTGCCGGATCGATTAGCGATGGTTCCTCCGTGATCACATCATGACGCATTGCTGTGGGTGGAGGGGGAGAAAAAGCAGGTTCTGAGGGAGGCGGATAACTCTGGTTCTGTCCTTGTTTCACATTCGGATGCGTCGTGTACGCGCGCACCATTGACAACGCCTTGGAATGCGCGTTCCGAAATGCGATCGCCACATCAAGCATCTGCGCCAGTAGGCGTGCATTGTTCTCCAAGCTCTGCTCCATATCGGAGTGCGTCACACGTCCTGTCTCGGCATCCTCGAGTAGCAATCGCTCCATGTGCCGCGTCTCGCGCAGCTCGTGCTCCACACGCTGCAGTTCCTCCCGCAACCCCATCGCGTCAGCGTTGGTCAGATCGACATTGGCCTGCGCCTCCTTCAATTGCCGGTTCGCATCCTCGAGTTGCTCCCTCAGTTCCGAAAACTGGTGCTCCAGTACCGCGCGATCCCCATCTGCCTCAGCGATATGGTCACGAAGCATTCGGTCATGCTCCGTTGCCTGTGCCCGCAACAATCGGTCTCGCTCCATATCCGACTCCCGCAACCTTCGGTGTACCTCTTCATTCTCCGCCCTTGCCGTCTGAATTTGGCTCTCCAGGTCCTCCCCGCGCGATCGGGCGGCTTCCATATTGCGTAACGTGACTGTCTGCTCTTCCAGCAACTCATTCACTTTGGCCGCGTTCTTGGCTTCGAGCGCCGTGATCTCCTCCACCTGAGCGTGCATCTGTATCAGCTCCTGCCGCAGCCCATCCGACACCCTCGTTTGCTCTGTTGCATCTGCCAGCGCCTTGACACGCTCACGCCGTTGCCCCTCCACGTCCCGCGCCAGTTCCGCGTTCCGTCGCTCCAGAATCCGCCGCACGGACGCCTCACTCTCGATCTGCGCCTTGGCCTGGTGGAGCTCACGTTCCAGCGCATCAGCCCGCTCACGCTCGCGTTGAGCACCGAGCACCGCATTTTCGGCGTCTTTGGTCAATCGATGAATTTCCGCTTGGAGTGTCGTTCGTTGTTGCTGCATGGCGTGCTCCACCTGCTCTTTTGCCTCTTCTGCGTTGCGCAATTGTTCTGACAGTTCTTGAAAAGCGATCTCATCCGCCTCTGTAACTGCGCGAACGTGAGCAACGCCGCCAACACGAATGGCACAGAAGAATAAACCTACGCTTCCTTCGGGACGCTGATAGTCGAGAGGCAGAAAGTACTACCATCTCCCGAGTGAGTGAATGATCATTGTGACAACCGAAGGCAAACATACGTGAACGCTCTACTATACGATCGAAGCCCGCTTCGAGATTATCCATCTTCTGCACCATTTTTTCGAGCGCAAATCGTGTCTCTTGCACAGAGTTCAGCAATACTGGATCCGAACTCGTTCGCGCGTGTTCCTCGAGATCGCGCACCGCATTCAAGAACGCTGCCCACCAAAGTGTCGTTATCTCCCTCGTTTCCTCCTCGTATGCACGTGTTCAGACTTACCGTCGACGTCCTCTCGCTCGAGTGAGTACGGCGAATCCTTGCCGCCAGAAGGCGAAAAGTCGATGATCGGTACCGGATCATCCATGCCCCGTGTGTCAAACGGTAGTTGCCCGTGCACCTCCCCACGGTACACCTGACGTCGTTTTCGCTCGTTTGCACTGCGACGACACCGTCATCAAAAGCCATATCAATAAAACATGCCCTACTCACGAAAGCTTGGCCATGACTTCAAGAATCGATTGCGCGCGTTGATAAAAAAAGCGTGCTGCCGGAAGCGATAAGCTGACATAAACCTAGATCATGCCTCTTGCTCACCAAACTCCTTGCGGCGTACGATCTCGATCACCGTAGCACCATAGCAGTACAGCATGTTGTGTAAACGCTGAATATGTGAGAAGTTGTTCTTAGTGCGAAACTTGCTTTGCAGCTGAGAAAGCGCAGCGGGAAGCGAAACGAGATCGACGTTGAGGGTACTGATGTGACGCAACACCCCGATACATTGTTCAGTATAGTCATTCTGGGGCAGTGGTCAGTTTCTATCGGGACGCTCGATCGTAACATACCTTGGCACGTGTCGTTACTTCTACTTCGCGCCTGAGAACACCATCAAGCTGTTTTAGCTCTGCCAAAGAGCGTGAGCGCACACTAAATAGACCGCCTTGCCACGTCACCTTGCATGAGTCCGTCGTGGTTTGTCACTGGGCTCTCCAGTGCAGCTGCAATTTCCGACGCCCTGTCGAAAGCATCATGAAACCGCCTCCCCGATGCTTCTGCATCCTCGATAAACCTAACACAGCGTCAACCATACGCCCACAACGACATTACGGCCCACTCACTTTATATTCGCCACTGTCGACCGAACTATCTCTGCACCCCCTGTCAACCTTGCCACCGCCGTTTCTGACTCGGAGAACTGCGTGCGCAAGTCATCTGAGAGAAACCAGAAGCGTCAGTCACCGCCGAGATTACAACCGCTCGCGAGTCTCACTATGTATCCGTTGACATCCCTCCGCCACGAGCTTCATGCGTTCCCGGGAGACATACGTACCCAACGTCCGTGGCCGCTCGCCACTCTCAATCGCCTTGCGCATCGTCGCAGACATAAACTCGGCATGCACCTCGACCCTGTAAACGATCTCCAGGTCCGCGTCGACCGCGGCAAGCAGCGTCGTCTGGCGAGTGAGATCTCGCGCGGCCGTATCCGCGATCCCGTCGAAAACATCCGTGATGTCGAGCGCGTTGAGGTCGAGTGTGCCGCATGCGATATGTGCCGCTTCATGTTGCCGGTTGAGCGTCGCGAGCGTGTGGGTGACGTATTCGAGGTAGACGTGTGCACTGCGGACGTACTGGGCAGCGAGGTGCGAGGGCTTGTACGGCGGCGTGGCGGAAAGCGCTTCTACGGAGTCGTGCACGCGGTCAGCGTAGTACTTGGCAAACAAGACGAGGCGGCACGCACCCTCAACGGGGAGCTGTAGCGGTGGTTCTACGCGGAGTTCCCGCAGCACCTCCGGAAGCTCCACGTCCAGATAGCGTTTGTTGAACACATAGATGGTCTGTTCCGCTGTGCGTGAGCGCCAAGGGGGGCTGGAAATGTGTGGCGTGGGCCGCACACACCTGGTCTTGGGCTCCAACGAGTTCGCGGATATTATCGGTCCGTAAGCGTGTCCCGTCCGAGAGGTATGCGAGAATAGCATCCTGATCTACGCCAATCTCCTGATGCAGAAAGGACTCGAGACTGTCTTTCCTGTGGAGGACGAGTCAGACAGGTCGCTCGCTCGCGACGTTGAGTCGCACCTCTCAATGTCCCGCAAAGTCGCACTGACCTGGGCAGGGCTGTTCAACGGTCGGGATGTCGGGCGACGAGGGGCACTCACTTGAAAAGATTCACCGTTTTCAGCCTGACATATCTGTATCATGCTCGTTGGTGTAAAGTGCTGAGCAGCACCAAAAGTCAGGACGACGGCCAGGGAAACGCGACGTAAGGGTACATAAATGGGTATATAGCCCCTAGCTAGCTTACAAGGATAGTCACTATCAAAACATTATAGTTCGTCGTCGTCGTCGTCCCCTTCCTCAAACGAAACACACCAAAATACATTCCCTATAGGTTGTTGTCCATTATCTTCATTCGAGAACTCCTTTCTACGCTCACAACAAACAAACTTGACTGGGTGTTTGTCCCAGTACCGGACGAGATCAAAAGAGATACCACCGGGAAGTCGCAACGCCAACGTCGGGTTAAATTCGAGATATCCATAACAGAAATCAGTCGTCAAGAGATCCTACATGCATCATCGTCAGTGACGCCTCATTCGTGCGTTTTGAGAACCCACACACCTGCGGTCCGAGAATGACCTCTTCACGATGTTCCGCACTGCCAAAAAATGACCTGCGCTCGCCAGCCGTCCGGAAATGCATGTCATCCCTGGCCCTCTTCCACCGTACGTGTGCCTTCTCCAGCGACCATTTCAGTCTGCTGTTGACGTTGTCTCGCAAAGACGACTTTGCAGAGCTTTGCGACGTGTCTGAGCTCGAAGACCACGAAGTGGAAAACGAGGTACGAGAAGGGGAGGGTGGCGTTGCAAAGCAAGACTGAGATTGCCTGACAGTGCATGTCGAGGTAGTCCACAGTTGGGACGTGTCATCGGATATAGACACCAATGGAGGAAAGGAGGGGAAATCCGTCTGAGGTGAACCGTCTAGCTCGTAAATCCGTTCGTGCGCGAAGTGAGGCATCGTTGCAACTAGGGGTGAAAGTGCCCATGGCTTGGAAGAAGTGAGGTTGTGCTCCAACGTAGGATCAATGAAACTATTGTTCGATACACATCACTTGGGTGACCTAGACATGAAAACGGGCATACTCACTGCATGAATTTAAGAGCTGCACCGGAGCCCCAGGGGAGTTTCAACCGCTTGTCAAAGATGTTCCCAAATAATATATCGTCGGCCGAATGAGGCTGCAAGAACCTGCCTACACAAATATGACTCGAAAAGAGATGAAACGTTTGACCCTAGCGCATACCTTGAACCTGAATGCTCCATGTGATCCCTTTTCGATCCTCCCTCTCAAAATACTCGCTCGTCAACCGTCTCCCCCTTGGATCAACAAAATTCTTGACGTAGACCGCAATTCTGCCTTCGAAATATTCCGAGGTAATCGTAAACGCTCGTCCTGTATTGACGATGTTGGTGATAGGCACCAGATACTCGGCAGTGGGCCCAGCAAGAACACGCAGGCGGGGCATGGTGATAAGACGGTCGTGATGCAACCAGAAGGCGAAATGATACCGGTTGGTACAATGACCGCTTTAAAGGACGAGCTTTTAAAAAAGATCGACGGGACCCGCTCGTCGATTTTGAGACAAGCCACTACACAAAAGCAGTGAGGCGCTCCTGGTCCAAGACGGCCGTTACGTTTTTTCCTGCCCCTTTTGGGCAACTTAATAACAACGCCATCGCCAACGATGACACCAGACGGTGGCGTTGACGGCTGGAAACGGGCTGGACGGGGACAAGGACGAGGACGAGGACGGGCTTAAGAACGAGGAGAACGAGGAGGATGAGGAGGATGAATGGCTGGACGGCCGGATGTAAATATAACATCCTCAGTTCAACTTAACAAGTACCCGGGACCCTCAGACCATTCACCCCGCCCCCTGTCGGGTATCAACATGAGCTTGGAATAAACCTACAGACGATAGCGTACTGGTAGCATAAATACTCAACGATAAAATATCCAAGACCAGGGAAGAAGAAACCATTCAAAAGAAGAAAAAGACACGACGACAGTCGTTTCCCGCAGATCCTTCCATCAAACTCTCGCATCACCTTGGCCCTGAATGCGGAAACTATTGCCATCACGCCATCAACCACCGCACAGCATCCCTGCGAATACTACCAGCCCCACTAACACTACCAGTGACAACGTTCTTGGCACCCCCACAGGGAGGCATGCCGAGGTCGCGTTCAACACTGGCGTCACCTTGGCATACGTCGTCCCACACACCCCATTCACCGTTTCCACAGCAGCATTGTATGTCTGCACGAGCCCTTCTATGGTCGTGCCTTCGGTAGTGTTCAATGCTGCGGCATACGACGCCATCAGTGCTGTCGCGCATGTGTCACACGCGTTCGTCGTGATGTTCGGTCCCAGCGATTGTCCAAGTGGTAGCTGGTAAAACCAAAAATCGGTTGGGTCCGAATTCGCGACAGCTTCCACAAAGCAATACGCGTTTGTTGATGGATCCACCGCACAAGCAGCATTTCGCATCAGGTCATACGCATGCAAGGCTACAGTACAGCAAGAGAACACAAACGATCAGTTGAATGAAACGGGGCGCGTGTTACCGGTGAGATAATCACCGTTGAGAGTCGACACAACTGTCTCGACCTGGTTTGAAAGGTCCATTTGACATGATGATTGCAGCGATGACGCAAACCAGGACATATTAGCATCACACTGCTCCTGCGTTGTATCCGTGTTGCAGATGCCCCATATAACGATATTCATCAAGTCGATGTTGTCTTGAGCCTGTCGGCCCCCGAAAGAAACACGAGTCAGGGTCCCTCAGGCAAGGGTGTCATAATACACACCTGCGAAAACGCGTACGAAGTGCTCATCAAGGAAAACGGTCGACATGAACGAAACGAATCCGTTTCTGTCATGTTTATGAAAAAGTCGTAGCAAGAAGTGGTGCTAAAGTTGGCGGATAGTGTCTCGTCGAAAGGTTGAGGGAACGGGGAAGGTAACTGTGGGTTTGTAGGAACTGTCGGGACGGAGGGTGCAGTATCGCGAGTCACGAGATGATTTAAGGTATATCGTTTGACTGAATGGTGGCTTGCAGCACTGTGAGGCTCGTGAAATGACCAGTCTGCAATTTTCGACCATTCAATTAATTCGTGATTGCCATCCGCTAAAAGGAGGTCTAAGAAAACAGGATGTGCCCGAAAACGGGCGAAGACGGCGAGGAGAATAAGAGAGAGCGGAACAAGAATAATGGTCCATCGGATCGAACTGCAGGACCTTTGTTTTGAGTGCGTGGGGTGGGTATCTTCTATATGGTGGTTCATTCTTCGGGGCACATCAGAAGAATCAACAGCTTGCCGGACAGCAGGAAGAGGGGAGGGAGGAGGAGTAAACATAATCGTCCAGTGCTAGTCCTTGAAAAGAGCGTGTTAAAAAATGAGTGGAAGGCAGAAATGAGCGAATTTGCAGAAAGGCTTGTGCCTTGAAAGGAGCAGGCAGATCGGAGCCACTTAGACGTAGATCAGTTACAGGTGAGCAGATACGAATGTTGTGGAATACTGACCGGGCTTTTAGGAAAACAGGGCACGCGTCAGAAAATGATCTGTGCCTTTAGCCTGGGTACATTCCCATTCAGCCCGTTTTCCCGTATCTCCGCGAAATTAGAGCCGGCGAACATTATTCATAACCGATCGACAACGTGTGAACCTTTTTTTTTAAAGTTAGCGAAGTTGCCGCTTATCGTACATTGGGAGGAGAGGAGGGGGGGGGCATGATTTACACAAGGAGCCAAACAAATCAGTTTCATATGCTCACTCACCTTGGAGACCAGATTTCATTGAGCCAACTTTTGGCTCGAAGCGGAAGACTTGATGACGTAATCAAAATTTGTTTGATTGGTCGGAGCAGATGCGGATGGTTTGACATTACCGCACTGCCAGGTAAGGCCAATTCTCAGCGCTGCGAACACCTGCCATGCATTTCAGCTTTGAGGGGGCATAAATTATCAGGACCCGCGAGACGGGGTGGAGTCGTCGGTGTTTGAATTTATGTACAACCATCCGGAGTTGTCCGAGCCACATTTGTTGCGGCAAGCTTTGGCATCTGACTAGCAAGTGAAAGATTCGACAGGCGATGGCAGCTGTTGTAATTCCGCCGAATACGAATTGCTTTAGGATGAATGAACGGCAAGAACGGATGTAGGTGTAGTCAGCCGATGAACGTGTGATGAGGAGAGACACTGGATTACTTCTACTATGTATATGAACGAAGGGACAGAAATTGCAGCGGCAGTAATTTCGCAGTTGGCATGTTTCATATTCATAGCCCATTTCAAAGCGCTGATCAATGACAGCACGATCGTGCCCTAAAGTGCGACATTCGCCCGTTGTTGTTCACATTTAAAGCGGTATACGGAACCGATCAGCGCGCTCCCTTCAAGAACGCATAAGCAATACCGGAAGCCACCGATTGTTTGGAGTGGTAGTACGAGAACCAAGAAACAGGTCCGCCCCCTGCGAGTGCCATAATGTTATGTGCATATTTAGCACACACATGCAAGCGGCTCAATGACGATACCTGCGCCATTAATATACCTTCTGGCACGAACAACCACGCCCACCAACCCCTCCGGATCGCCTATGCTACTCATTGAATTCCTCGAGGTCCAAATATTTCTTTTTCCTCAAGGCCAGCCCCATGATTCAAGATTGTGTCCATGTATCCAAGCCTAGTACTGTTTACCCGGATTCCCACTCGGCCGCGGGCGAATTTTGGGCTGCAACAGGGCGCCTTTAGAAACCTCGTAGGCCACCTGTGGTCGCGGAAAGTTGACGCTATGTGCAGAGATCGATGCCGGGAAGGTGACGCTGCCGCCAGTCTGCTGTTTCACCATCTCGCTGCAGACGAGCAAGGGGGTGCGGGTCATAGTCACTTGTCACTGACGGGACGCGGTCATCACACAACGAATTACCTGCTTACCTGGCGACAGCTTGTGCACAGACGACTTCCGGTTGTGTTGATGTGAACCTTCTGCTTCCACTCCCCAGGATCCAGCCCGAGTGCGTGCACGCAGGAGACCATGTCTGCAATACATAGTAATATCTCGACACTACCCAGCCCAGACCTAGTCTGTCTCACGGCCTCTCGTATGCGCTGTTCATCCCTCTCATCGATCGCCTTGGTGACAACCTTTGCGGCAGGGAAACTAGTAATAAGCTCCCGTGATGCGGAATTAGTATCGTTGGGGTGGACGTCCCAGTGAGACACTGGATGCGCCATGTTCAGGGAAGGCACGCGCGGGCGACTAACCCGAGGTCACCTGTCACTGCTCGGCAGAAATAGGTGACAGAGGAACCGTTGATGTCAATGGTCAGCCCATCGGTGCGTCGTGCTCGTTTCTTTTTGCCGAGGAAGAATACTGGGATGGGACAACTCACCAATTGCGTTCCCTCCAATTGTGAAATGCTGAGTGGCATGTTCGACGGGGGTAGAATCCGACATAAGGCACGGAAGTCGTGTGAGAAGGTTCAATCCTCGGAGAACACCATCCGGGGGAGAGTGCGAGCTGTGAGTTCATCTCTGTCTACGTCGGATGATGGAGCTATCATTCAAAGTGATGTCCAAGCGGGATTGTGATAGTATCGGACGGACCTTGTGTTATTATTACTCGGACATATTCGGAAACCGGCGCGGTGGAGGAGCGGCTGGTCACATGGAGTGTGTGAACGACCAAACGTACGGATGTCTCTTGATATCAAAAGGAATCGTTGGTGATGAGAGTCATCAGCGCCACCGCAGGCTCGATATGATTGCCCAATTGCAAGCATAATGTATGGTCGGAAGACGCGGAATGATGATCGCGGAGTCAACACGTCGACTCGATGCAATGTACCATCAGTCCCATAGAGTCGTATCCAACCTAGGAAAGGCTAGATATGGGTGCTGTTCCAAATCAGTTATTCGAAGATGATGGTGATACTTGCGACGAAAGGGGTGGGATGTACCTTGCAGGTTCGTCAGACAATCACCATGGGGATCATGAGCGTATCAGTAGCTAGCAGAACGATAAGTCGACAAGTCAAATAGACTGGTCACTGGATCCTTACAGACAGACTCAGTGTGCAGCCAAGTTATTTATGAAAACTGCTGGTTTCAATGGCATTCTCCTTGCCCAAGTGGATAGGATACTCTCAATCTGCGCTGGCGTGACGTTAGTGAACAGGGAAGGACCGTGGGAATTTCAAAGTCCTTGAATTTGATGGAGTCGACGTCTTCCTGCTTGAACTCTGACCTCGATTTACTCCTACACGCTACAGTCGCCCAACACAAACCCGCTGTCGTCAACACCATTCTCGACCTCATTCCGATAGTTTTTGCCAATAACTAAACCAGTCATAAACCCGCTATCGAACCACTACTATTTCCGTGGTTGATTTGTCTTGTTCACACTTTTCTTTGACGCCACATACCGTATCCTCTAAACAATATCCAGACATGTCGCAACCGCCTAGGCCATCATCATCTAACACGTGCGCCCGCCTTTCCTCTCCTTTCATTTCTTACCTTTACCTTCCTTGGATAGCCCTTCCAACCACAATGATTCGTCCTGGAGGAACGGCCTCCGTCCTCCACCAAAAGACCTACGTCCCCAAACGGAAGATGTAACTGCCACAAAGGGCACCGAATTCGAAGACATGTACCTCCGCCGCGAACTTCTCATGGGTATCTTTGAGGCAGGTTTTGAAAAACCCTCACCAATACAAGAGGAAGCCATCCCCATTGCTCTTACCAAACGTGATATTCTCGCTCGCGCAAAGAACGGTACCGGCAAAACCGCTGCCTTTGTCATACCCTCCCTCCAGCAAATCGACATCAGCAAGAACAAGATACAGGCTCTCCTACTTGTCCCTACCCGTGAACTCGCTCTCCAAACCTCTCAAGTCTGCAAAATCCTCGGAAAACATCTGGGGATCCAAGTTATGGTGACTACAGGCGGTACTACCCTCAAAGACGATATTATGCGTTTATCTGAGATAGTCCATGTGCTTGTCGGCACTCCTGGTCGTATTCTTGACCTGGCCGGTAAGAGCGTCGCAGATCTGTCCGAGTGTCCTGTTTTCGTCATGGACGAAGCGGACAAGCTCCTTTCCCCCGAATTTACGCCCGTTATGGAGCAGTTGCTCTCTTTCCTTCCCGCCGACCGTCAGGTCATGCTCTTCAGCGCAACCTTCCCTCTTATTGTAAAAGATTTCAAGGTGCGTGTCCGTCACGTTCATGCCTCCGATTCTTCTCTTATCAGCTCGCGTAGGATAAACACATGAAGTCTCCGTACGAGATAAACCTCATGGAGGAACTCACCCTGCGTGGGGTCACGCAATATTATGCTTACGTCGAAGAGCGGCAGAAAGTGCATTGCCTAAATACGTTATTCTCCAAGGTGCGTCCCCTCCGTATGTTATGTGTTCGCCATGTTCATTGCTCCGTAGCTTCAAATTAACCAATCAATCATCTTTTGTAACTCCACTAATCGTGTCGAGCTGTTGGCCAAAAAAGTTACGGAACTCGGCTATTCTTGTTTCTATTCACACGCGAAAATGTTGCAATCCCACCGTAATCGCGTCTTCCACGATTTCCGTAATGGCGTTTGCAGGAACCTCGTTTGTTCGGACCTGCTCACGCGTGGCATTGATATTCAAGCCGTGAACGTCGTTATCAACTTTGACTTTCCGAAGAATTCGGAAACGTACCTTCACCGTATTGGTCGATCGGGTCGTTTCGGACATTTGGGTCTCGCCATCAACCTGGTCACGTACGAGGACCGATTCAACCTATACCGTATTGAGCAAGAGCTTGGAACGGAGATACAGCCTATTCCCCAAATTATCGACAAGGGGTTGTACGTCTCACCTGTTGCACACGATGAGCCAGCACCTGCTCCACAGAAGCCGCTTGCTCAGCCTCAGTCTCAGTCACCATCACAACCACAGATTCAAACACGACAGCAGAATCAGCAGGCTCAACTGGCCCGAAATGGGAGGCAGAACAACACGCCCGCCCTACCACAAGCTCCTTCACGTGGCGGATACACCAATCAAGGGCCGCATCGGGGAACCCCTGTCGGCCGATGAATCCCTGAGAGGTGTGGAGAGGAAGGATCATCCGACTTGCAATTCGCCGCCAGCCCAACCACATTTTGTCCGTCTTGGTCTTGTCGTCATCGTCATCCAAGTATCACTATCATTACCTTGCCAGAGGGGGAGTCCAACCTTTTTTTTCTCTTTTCTGTCTCGATCTCTTTCTCTAGGTCGCAACTTTTGGTCGTTCCATCACCCTCTCTCCATTGTGTATGTGTTCCCGACCCACCCTTATATATTGTAGGCTACTCTTTTCACTTCACGCCTCCTAGTCTCGACGTGATATCTCTTTTCCTTTTCTTCATTCAACATCTCCCCCGCATTTCTCCCTCCCTCGTTTGCTGTGTTGTGGACCGAGATGGTGTACCGCGTGGAAGATTGATGGGTTGTGTATGCGAGTCGGATGTGTCTGGTGGTATTTTGCGTGCGTGTGTGGTGGGTGGTTGTTAGGGGACGAGGATGCGATGGTATCACTGCTTTCTCTGGTGTTGTCGCCGTGCGGCGTTGTCCTGGTCCTGGATGTTTCTGTCGGGCGACTCGTCAATCGATATCTGCCTCGTCCTTTGAATTGCGTGTCGTTCTGTTAGGCAGCGTGTCGGACCATTGATTGTGTTGTGGATCAATATGAATCCCTTGAGGCATCGATACCCCCAGAACATCGTGCTCCGTGGTCAATCAAGACGCGAGGCGCGATTCAATCCAATGTTTGTAAGTTATGGTGTCGACTACCGTTGCACAAACATGAGTGTCAGGGCGACCTCACCATTCCACTCTACATATTCGATGCGATTCCGAAAAGGACGCGTGGAATGACTCGGGAAGGAAACAAGCCGGCACGCGCCGGTTCGTTGTTTTTTTCGATCGCGTTCGATCGGTCGGGTGCGAGACGTCGTTGATGGGGCCCGTGATCGCAGTTCGCGTTCGTTGTCGTCTGTCCTGCAACGGCGATCAGCGGGGACGTGCTCAGGACGCGTTTGTACTATCAAGGGTTTGGCAGCGCGTTCAACATGAACGCAACGTGATGTTTCTGATTCGATAGTGTGTTTCTGGGGTATTAACGAGTTGGGTGAGTGAGTTGTCCGTTTGTGGGTGACGGTGACATAGCCTCCTCGAATGGAGCCGGGTCCGTCCGTTGCCACAACCTACGGTTTATCTTGTAAATTAGATAAAATAAATTGATTCGTGCGCGCTATGTCGTGGTCATCATAATGTACTCACGTGACTTGATCTCGTGAGAAAAATGACCAAAATAACACACAACCGCAACCTACTTTCTAACCCCATTTGGGATGGCGGTAGCAACTGCCTTGACACTTGGAGGACGCGATATTGCCAACTAACTCACGTTTTAATATTACCAAGATCGTATAACTCCCTGGCACTGGCCAACGCAAGAAGACGCTACAACTAGGCAGTACTCGCCTCAATCAGCTGTTCCAATTGCTCCGCATCCATCCCCGACCTCCTAGGCACAATTCTACACCGAAACGGCAATGGATGTCTGCATCATATCCCGAGAAGATACGATGGTCAGCAAACACACCAGCATTGGGCACATCGCCTCTCACATCGTCACACCACTCGAGAACCTGGGCTCGATCGACACCTCTTTCCCATGCTCGTCCAAGGCCTTTGTGATCTTGAACACAGCCAGTGTCTTGGCGAGCACGGACCAGACCGACGTGTCTGCAAAGTGTCTACCTACGCAGATGCGCCGGCCGAACCCGTACGTGGCATTTTCGACATTGTCGGAGTTGAGTGTACCTTCCGCGTCGAGGAAGCGTTCGGGAATAAATTCATGTGGATTGGGGTATTTGGATTCGTTGTGGCTCATGGACCTGCAACATAAAGCCAGAGTGATCATTTAACTTGGGTCGGATAGAAGAGAGGACTGGGGCGAACCAAAGATTGCATACGACAATCGCTCCTACGAATGAGGATGAATACAGAGACGTCCTTGTGGAACTGGGTCCACGCACCCTTCGGGATGTGAAATCCAGCATAGACGTCATCATTAACAACAGCATGTGGGACCGCTGATAGGTCTGTAAGCCATCCAGAGTGCAAGAAAATGTGTATAACACTTGCCTAGAGGAACGACAGGTTGGTATCTAAGGGTTTCTCGGAGAACAGCATCGATATAAGGTAGCGATGGTCGATCCTCTATCATCGGCAACTTGTGGCTACCCACCACGGCATCAATTTGTGCCTGCGCCTTCTCCTGTACTTCAGGGTTCGTCGCCATTAATAGCAAAAACAACGAAATGACAGAATTTGACTGTCCTTTGCCTTTAAAAAGGAAAACTCAACAGATCGGATTCGACACTTACCGTCTCAGATGCAGCTAAGATGTCAGGTGAGTCAAAGCACGATCGAAAGCCGGTGCTAGTCACCTATGAATCCCGTCGCAGCAGCATGCGAGAGGTTCTCCATCCACCCCGCGTCTGCCATGGTGCCCTTGTCTTCCACACTCTGGAATGCATCGGATATCATTGATGGAGCACCACTATCCACAGACTTGCATGATGATGAACTCGTGCCCTAAATGACTCGCAATTTTCCTTACCAGTCTCTGCAAAGCATATGTAAATGGTCGTTCAATGTATTTCTTTGTGTGCGCCTTGACAATCGCCATTTCCCGCTTAAACGACATACCAGGAAGCCACGATGGAAGCTTCATCACTAAACAGATCAACAGTCCATGCACTCGAAAATAAGCTGTAGTTCTACTCACGTTTCGGAAATGCACCAATGAGGACGGAAACATCCGGACGCATTGCGCGTACGGTCACCTTGAGTGTCTCCGTAACGACATCAAACAGTTCGTCCGCCCGAGACTTGGCGTCATAGTCATATACGCTGCTCAAGATGACAGATCCGGTGTACCTGCAAAGCCCGTTTAATTATCGTTACCACTCTGAACAAGTTTGTGTAGGAGCCGTACTCAAATATGTGTTCGGGGAATCGATCTGGACTATCAAGGAGGTTGCGTAATAGTTGGCATGCCTTGCGATGCTGGAGGTGTGTAAACCTATGGACAACTTCGCGCCGGAACGTTTGGTGGAAAAGCCGTCGATGCAGACGCCATCTGTCTCCGTAATACATGAAGATAGTACTGAAGTTCCTTCCACATCTAGGGTTGATGGGTACGTCAATCAATATGTCGGCTTGCGTGCTATCGAACAGGGACTGACAAATCTCTGGTTATGAGGTATGGCCGATCTGAATAGTTCCTGGAGCGATTCTCGAGCAACTCCTTTGCAATTTGCTCTGAGTTGATGATGATTATGTCCCTTCCTAGGACTCGGGTGTAGATGAGGTCTCCTGAGGAATTGACCATTGAGCTGATCACGCAACCAAGGCCAGCTTTGCAACTACCATATGTCTGTGCCCATCTGGCATATACCAACCACGGGGTTCTCAAGTTGATCGCGGCGATATTTCCAATGAGCGGTAGCCCCCGCGGACCAGGAGGCAACGGATATAAGAGCCGGGGTCTTGTATAGTCGGGATATCGACGTGCGATGGCAAGCACCACAATAAAGGCGAGTAAGAGACTGGAGGTTGTTATAGTCCACATTAGTGTGAGGTTGAAAACACGAGAATAGACGAAGTTATATTGGGGGGCTCCTTACCTTCAAAGGTTCAGCGGAGGATCCGTTCATCCCTGAAACGAACCCCATTTCCGAGTTATGCAGTAGGCCGGATAATAATAGCCATAAAAAGACGGCCAAGAGGCCAGACGACGACAAAATGTTTCAGATCGTCCAGCGTATCGGTGCCGCTGTCGTACTGAACGTTTTGGACGTACGACGAAACTCGAAACAACTAAAATACAGCATCAAGAAACGACTTGCTTCCTCGATTGTCGGAAATTTCACAATGCTGAATTGAGACATATGTTTTCCGCATTCCTACCATACTTGCTTGGATGGGCAAAGCACATCACCGCTCGGCCAAGTAAGCCAATTGAGAAGCAGGGGGTGCACTAACCGTACCTTGAGGCCCTGGAATATGAATCTAATCAAGGTTAAACATCACCCGAGAGCTTGTTGAACGACGAACACACCGCCAGATATGAATTAGCCGTGCTTACTCCCCCTGTCACGATAAGATAAGTGGTGGACATTCCCGGAGGAACCAGGCACTAACGCGGCCTTTTTGTAAAGCGGCGACCTGATTCTGAGATACACGGGTGCTGAACGGTCAATACATGATATCGCCAGAGTCACTTCAAACGTTTTCGCACACACTAAAGAGTTCAGGATGAAAGCGATATGCCAATTATGCAAGAGGCACGTACCAAAGCCCGAACAAAGCGAATCAATGTACACGACCTCAGAACGTCCTCAAAGGGGAGTGCACTGCTTGAAGGGTGTCACACCACCTCCCCGTCATCCTCACTCGTACCCTCACTCAGCCCCTAGCACCGCCAAGGCCTCTTCTATGGCCCAGACACCCACCCTCGCCCACCGCCCGTCCATACGCTGCATATATCTCAAAACATCCTCTGCCGTTGCCGACTTCGTCCTTCCACCTGTCCGCCTACGACGAAGAACACTGATCGCCTCCCTAACATACCCCGCCAAGAATTGAGGATTGAGGGGTACGTATGCTTCTTCATCAAGGCCTGGATCCGACAATGTCGCAGGATCTGCATCGTCATCTACCACGGACGCGTCACCCTCGCCCCTCCTGCGCGGCACATGATAGTGCGAGTAAAGAGATGCAGACGCAGAGAGGTTGTACAATGCCGACGTTGACCCGACAGACGGCTCGATGGACCCAAGCGTGTTGGTGTCGTCGTTCCATATCCCACTTGTGCCCACACCTATGTTCTCCCCAACAGGTAGCGGCGGTACCGGCAGCGGTCTCACTTCACCATCCCAGAGTACGATACTTCCCTCTTCATACAGCTTGACCACTGCCCACGAAAACAGCCGCTTTATCTTTCTCCTTGGTAATTCTGTTGCGGCCCCCCGTCTCGACGACGTTGAGGCTCCAGGCACTGCACCCTGCGTCTGGGAACGTTCTGCCTTGTCCCGTTTGCGTGTCTCAGCTCGGACGACTCGGGCAGCAAGTAAGGCCAGCTCTGGGACGCGTCGGAGGTGCGAGAGTGTGAATCCTAGTGTCGGTGCGTCCTCGTGATGCTCATTCGAGTCCATCTCGCTTACGCCCGTGCGAGGCCAATGCCGAGGACGAGGAGTCGTTTCTTCGCCCTCTCGCTCGCCTTCGCTAAGCCGCGAGCGTTTCGTCGGTGTCGACACGCTCCCACATGCGTTCTGAACAGGAAGCGATTGAGTAACTGAGAAAGGTGATGGGGCGTTGTCCATGTAATGCTTGATGTAAAGTCGAAATGTGTTTGCGGTGAGATCGCGTGTGTGTAGACGTGACGGGTGTCGCAGTTTGGGTTGGCTTCCTGCCTGGGTAAATATGTGCGTCAAGGAGTGACAAGGGGTCGCCTCTTGGCGGACTGACCTTGTGTGGTTTGATGGGACTAGAATGTTTACATGGACTGGAGGGCGTCGGGGAAGCGATGGAGGGCGTGGTGGGTGACGGTGGGGGTTGGTTGCGACTCTGAAGCGGTATCGGTACACACGGCAATTCGGGCAGAGTATATGGGGCGGCGACGACAGGGGTGCGGGATGAAGTGGAAAATATAGTAGTATCTGGTTTCTGTCCTGTATCTGGACGTGATATCGATGGAGGGGCACGCAAGGCAGGCTTAGGAGGCACAAAAGGGGCGGGTAGCGAATACTTTGACTTGTGTAACTCGGTGACGCGTTCCAAGTGTGCGATCTCATCAAGCGAGGAAGGACATGGGTCTGTATATATCATAAGCGATGCATGGGCGGAAGAATATGAATAGAGGCACACCAATCGAATCAGCGTGAATCTGCTTTGACTCCCAGTGTCGCACGACTTTACCGACGACGCGAACGGGGTAGCCTGGTTCAGTAACTGGAGGTGGCGGATCCATTGGCTGGGGGGCCGTGGCTTTCACGAGGCGTTTCTTTGGCGACGAACGTTGAGCATCCGCGTTTGCATTCCCAGTGACCCGGGATGGGGAGCGCGGTGGGGGAGCTTTAGGGGGATGTCGAAGGACACAGTCAATGACAGCGGTGCCATCGTCAACTGTTCATGTTGTCAGTGGTGGGAGAAAGTGGAGATGGATGAACGGACTGGTGTAGATGGCACGCTTGTCGTACGTTTGAACGGCGACGACCATACCGACAAGGAGAACGGTACGACAAGGAGTGTACCCAAGCCAGAAAAAGTCTGCGAGGATGTAAGCCTCAGTCTCCGGAGCGAGCACAGTACGAACCAAGAGAGTCGGATGCCGGACGCATATCGAGGACATCGCGCACGAAACACGGCGCGATGGCTGCTTTGGTGAGTGTCCATTGCCAAATGTCCATCAATGACTCCGACGCGCGACACGACCAGCACAATGGGCAAAACTACCTAGTTTGTTTTCTCAAATGGTCTTGGCTCACTATGGACACCAGAAACTGAGAGCGACTCCTCACAGATATGACCGCACTCTTCTCGAGTGTCTCGCGAAAGATCCGTGTTCATCACAACATCGTGACAGAGGGACGTCGTACTAGGGTTCACCAAACTATGCCCAGCGACTCCACAAAGCTGTCGCCACACCCAGTCAACGCTACAGGGAGTCGCTGTGACTCCACATGGATTCCATGAGAATGGATCTTTGCCTGGCGGACCAAACTTCCCAGCTCATGGTCTCCCTCTTCCACTGGTGCCTGAGTCGATACACGGTAAAAAAAAAAAAAACCAAGACTGAAGATGAATTGGATATGACAACACAATGGTCATCTAATGTGCAGCCACATAACCAGTATGAATGGAATGCCATCTACAAAATCCCGCCCTCGTTCTCAGGTTCCTGGTCATCGTACATTCCCCAACTCAAATCTAGTTCAGGGTGCGAATTTGGTCATGTGAGTATCTTATTATCTTCCTTCACAAGTGCGATATCAAAACTGAAACAGTGTGACGTCTGGCTGTGCTACGTGATGCCAATGTTCAATTGCTTTGGCACGCAGGCCGGTCTTTTCTCTCAAATATCGTTTTTGAAATTCAAACGGGGTGGAAACTCCCCATTTCCAGGGAATTCTGCATTTAAATCTTTGTGGACGATATTCTGCAGCGGACTGCCATGATGAAAGAGAAAAAAAATCTCGTTCGATCGGACCTGAATTTGTCTATACACATATTTTTCCTTGCTCTAGGGGCTGAATATAGGAATGGTGCGTCCATGCTACACGCGAAGGGTTACTAGAATTATCGTGTTCCTAGGGACTCTAATAGAGAATCCGAGAAAACTGAGCAATGATGGTACAGACAAACTTTATATATCGCGTTTCGCTGACGTGTTTGAAAAATGCCCTTCACTGGTCTGATCCTACACCAGTTCACAACGCTACCGCTCACAGCTTTCGATCTGCTAGGCCGTGCAGTCAATCCCGCTGGGATGCATGTGATTCAGAAATACTAACCAATTAGCTGAGCAAATTGAAGCAGTTTAATGATATCGCACCATGGTGCTTGATTGCTATCCCTCGGTTCGCTTGAGGTTCGATTGTGAGGTAGATTCGCCCGTATGCATCGATGGCCCGATCTACTTTTGTTTACGTATCGTTTTAAATGTGCTGGTTGGTAAACGTTTAAAATACCGGAATCTTCAATGCCTGCTTCCGTCAACGCAAAAGCGAGTCACATCCAGAAATATCCCAGACAATTGAACGAGATGAATTGCAGACCTTTGGAGACGAATCACAGATTGCGTTACATGAGCCAAGTCAAGATATAATACTACAGGCGTCGAGAAATCAAGAAAAACTATAATCGACAATTCAAACCCCAATATGCACGAACACAATCCTATTTTCCAGCGGCACCTCATCCGCTGACTGTATAACCGCAGCATTCAATGCCGTCGCCGCGTGCTCAAAGCTAACATCCGGTTGTCTGAACATCTCCCTGTAAAACCCTGTGACCACCTGGTGCACGATCGAATCGTCCACCTTCCACAACGTCCCAATTACCCCATTGAATCCCGCAAATTGCATTCCGGCCGCTAGGTGTATGACTTCGTCCGGAGTGGACTCGTCCCCGACAGCAGTGTGGCACGCGGACAGGAACGCGAACTCGGAATGTGTGTAGCGCTCCTGGATGATCCGCATGAGCGTGAGCTTGCCGTCTCCCATCGCAAACCACGATTCGAACGGCTTCTCGGCGTGCTGTGAGCCATGGCAGGCGATATGGACCCACCGGTGGTCCTGAAACGCCCGCACGGCTCCCTCGATGGTGGCCGCGCGACCCTCAACAACCTCGAATAACGCATCTGAAACCTTGCTGACCTCGTCTTGAATCCTTTGGATTTCGTGCTCCACCTCTGGTAAATGGGGTAAATTCAGGTCCGCACTGGGCTGCGCCTGACCGACCGCTGCGAACGAAATCATGTTCCCAGTCCCAGACGCGTCACGGGCCGCCTTCTGAGAACGGACACGTTCATGCGCACGAATGAGAGCCGAGAGAGAAGGAGCATAGGAAGAAACATATATGTCCATTAAATTCTTCTCATCCTTCCGATACGGACCGGCAGCATGGAACGGAAGAGTGGTGAAACTCGAGGTTGGGTACCACCAGATTCGCGAACCAGTCGGGAGCTGAAGGTCATTTTGCAGGACCCTGACGATCGGCCCGACGACAGAGGACCACAACTCGGACAATGACTGCTTGATCCATGATTCTCTATGTGTCCCATATGCACGCGGGTCCTGAATAAGCTTTGAGAATTGCAAACATAGATCATCGATGTCATCGAAACCACATTTCAAGGGAACATGAACAGGTGGCTGATCATTGAGGACGATGAGAGCGTCGCAACTGCATTTGCTCATATTGACAATGATGACAGGACCACGTTCAGCGGCCCGCTGGAGATCATCAAAACGAGGAGGCAAGAGAAATCGCGAAAAGCCTTCCTGGCGGCGAATTTCATTCACTACACCTTTCCATTCCTCGTGAATCCGCCAATATGAATCTGTTTCTTTCCCTCTGCTCCCATGTGCATGTTGCTTCAGACTAGTGTTCAATCGAGTGAGTCTCCTTGCCAGCGCACATCCATGGTCACCGTGATTCTCCAGTGCAGCCAGAGAGATGTCAAAGCGTGCAAGTTGGTTCCAGAGGATTCCTCGGCCTTGCTCCAGGAGTTCAACAGCCATTCTGGGATTGTCATGCCCCAAAGCACATGAGAAAGAATCATTAGCTAGATTGGCCACCTTTGCCTGGATAGCTCCATGTCGAGAATCAACTGAAGCCTGGATGGAGACAGAGTGATCCAGGACATCAAGTGATGTTTGGTAGGCTTCCAAGGCTGAGGGATGGTTGTATTCTTCTGCATCTCTAATCCAATGTTGGGTTGCATCCCATAATGACAGTGAAACTGCAGGAACACAACTTTTCAATAGTTCATAAGTATTGAATGCTTCCTTTAGTACAGCTTGTGGTTCATCTGAAGACTGGAGTGTGAGGAGAATGGTCTTGGCCAAGTTGATGACACCAATGGCAAAGCTGATATGATGGACTGGACATCCAGTCAAGGATTCCTTGAGTAACTTGGTTGCTCTAGTTAAATCAGAATGCTCTTTTGTTGCTGTGTAATGGTCTTTTAGGGAGTTTGCAAGAGCCTGAAGGGCATAGACATGGTGATGACCAAATAGACAGAGATCAAGTAGTTTCTCTTTCAATTCAATAGCTCTTTCCAAGTCTGTTAGATTCCCCTCCTCAAAAAACCTTGCTTGTAGTGACAGTGCAAGATTTTCAACAACCACATCATCTTGCTTGTCAGGTGGACAAAGGTCAAGTGCTTTTTGAGCCATCTCAACAGCTTTGTTCAGATCTGACATTTTCCTTTGTACACGAAAGCGATTCTCCAGATAAATAGCAAGGTTTGTGAGGGCTGTATCATGGTCTGGATGGTTTGGTGGACACAAATCAAGCCTTTTTTCTCCCATTTTTATAGCTTTATTGAGATCTGCTATATTTCCTTGTACCCAATATAGTTTCCATAGAGAAGTTGCATATGATCCAATAGCTTTAGCATGATTTGGATGGTCTAATGGGCAAAGATCAAGTATTTCTCGTCCAATCTCAATATTTCTGTTGAGATCAGAGATATGATTTAGAGCATCATATCGGAGTATGAAAGCAAGTGCAACATTGCTCAGAATGGAAATGTAGTCTTTTTGACCCATGGGACACAGATCAAGCAATGCTTGCTCTATCTCAAGCTTTGTAGTGATAGCAGATATGTTGTCATATTGCTTATTCAGTTCATATAATGCAGTGGCATAATCCCATTGACTTGAAATGCAATTATGGTTATCCAATGCATTCTAACACATAAATCAATCTATAATGTAGAGATCAAATGAAATAAAGAACTTGCCAGCCTATCACATGCCTTACAGGTCACAAACAATACAGAATTATTGTGTAGTACAGATACATTGCCTGGAACTTCTTGAGCATGTGAAAGTCAAAGGTGGTAGAGGTTGAAACTTACATTTCCATCCATCTGGGGACTCTAGCAAGTTGGTCATATTTGTGTCCGCTTGATCACCCAGTGGCATTCTCTCCCACTCAGGAGTGACCTTTTCGGAAAGGGCACATAAGGCAATCACAACGGGTGTGAAAGGAGATGTGGTGCTATAGAGTGATGGGATGGGAATGACTCGTGAAAAATAAAGCAGTTTGGGGCACTCACAAGAGGAAGGGATGCCCCCAAGTCAGTGTCTGACAATCACTTGAAAGTTTTCCAGGACATGTCATCTTGGTGACATCGTCAACACTGACAGTGACCCGGATATCTGTCAAGTGATCAGGGAGGCGAGAAAAGAGGGTCAATTGACCAACTGCGTAACACTTGAGCATAACTACGTGTCAACAAAAGTCAACAGTACGACAGTACACACCAGTGATCTGAAAAGTGACTTTATCGGAATCGTTGTTTCGGTTCATTTGGAGAAACATGGATGGAGATTGCGATAGGTGGGGAATCGGATGGGGAATTGGACAAGATACAAGTGTAGAGATGGAAGAGTGAAGGCAGGTACTCTGAGGTAGTGGTGGTTAGAGCCGTGGGGTTGAGGAAAGGGGTGATAGACAAGATCAGACTGGACGGATCAACGTGGCAAGATCAGGGATGTATAGTGGAGTGTTGGGACAAGGTAGAAGGTAGAAGACTGAGCAATGGAAGCTGGGAAGTACAATTGTGCCAATGATGAGGCGAAAGCTGCGGGAAGCTTTTTTAGTTGAGCAAGTGGGATGAGGCGGTAGGGTGGGGTGGAATGGAACAGAAGTCAGACAATCAGGATGGTGATAGGTAGAGACTTGGAAGGCGAAAGCAGATGGGAACAGGCAGGAAATAAGATCGGGAGTGTAGATTGGAGCAAGATCACAGATGGAAACCGGACTTGACAGGAAAAATGGGGCAAGAGAGGCGATCAAGAGTAGCGAGACTGTTGATGAGATGGGGGCTGGATGGATCGCTGGCGAAAGTAGCACTCGGATAAGCAAACGGCACCAGACGATGGTACATGTAACTCACTGAGGGCAGGCGGGCGCAAGGAGACTAGAGAACAAGATAGCAGTGCAGTGCTAGAAAGCGCAGGAAGGGGATTGGTATGAAAAACTTGTAAAAGACCTGGATTAAACAAGGTTGAAGGCACAAAAACGCAACGGACCAGGAAAACCGTCAAAGGAGACGGAAGAAATGGAATGTGGATTGAACGGAGCACAGGAGGGTTCCGGGCGGCAACGCTACAGGACGAAATCAGGCAGGTTAGAACTTACGGTATTGATAATGATGATTAGATGCTCAGGTCTACAAATGATGCACCATACTCACGTAGTCACCGTATCTTTAAGCTGCAGACGAGATGTGGGATCGGTCGGCGCTTGGACTTGGAGGTGAATACAAAGACAAGCTCTTTACGGGTAATGTGGAATGAGGGTGACACGGGAGTTGATATGGCGAGAAGAACGACGGCAATCACAAGCTTTGGTGAATGCGAGGTGAGTGAGATAAAGGAAAGCGCAACGCCATGCCGCCGCAAAACTTCGGTAATGCGGCGCAAGTTGTTATCTTGTTCGCGTAGGTAATCGGAGATCCCCGCAAATCGTTACTTTGCGAGATGAAGTTTTGAGGCAAGCATTCAAACTTTTCTTCCCTCGACGTCGCATACACCGGGTCGTCCGTAGAGTCATGGAGACAAACGATGTGGTCGCCATTCGCGTGTGCGGAAGGAAAATGTCCTGTCAAGTGTTCACTCTATCAGATAACACGCGTTCATACAAGGCACTGCTGATCAACGCGAAATACACGACAAAAAAGAAAAGCCAAACAATGTTCCAGCATCGAGTGGACACGACAAGCTTACTTTTCGTCGGGTTCAACATGGTCGCCATCCGATCAACTACGCAGCCCGCGTCTCGTCTACACACGCCAAATCATCCCTCGCAGCAAGCAACACCTCCTAATCGAAAGAAAAAAAAAAGTCACCATCAACCACCGGATTACTCGGACGAACACGAACCGTGACGAGCGCTTGCCTCGCCTCATCTTTGATCTCCTTCCACCGCCGCTCATACGCTCCCAAAAGCTGCTCCCACCTCGCTTTGCGGTCCATGCCCCCAGTCCGGATGAGTGCGCGCAACACAATAATGCCCGCAACCCACTCGACCTCGTCCGGCTCCCACACCGCATCGCGCACCATCATCTCCGAGAACGTGTCCACGCAAGCCGACGGCGGTGGCGGCATGCTGTACCCAATCTCCTGGCCTTGCCCTGATCGGTGCTGATACCCTGCGTTCCCATTGACAGCGCCTGGAGTGCTTGCGATTGAACCCCCAATGATACCGAGCTCGATTGCAGCTGCATGCATCTGTGCCCACTGCACATGATCCTTGCGCCGCTGTCTATCGACCTTGATCCGTTCCATCTCGTCCGAAAGCGAACCGTGGACGGTTGCGCCGATAACAAACCCCGCAGTGGCCCCTGCGCTAGCGGGCGCCCAGACCGATGACTTGCGGAGCGCAGTCTGGAGTGCACGCGGACCTGCCAGCGGGCCTGAGACGTCGGCATGGGCGAGGGTGTTTGGAAAAAAGGAACAGGCGTCGATGAAGCGGCGTAAAAGGGTGCGGAGCATGTCTGTGTGCGCGCACCCTGCGCGCGGCGTCGAAGTCGACGCTGCGGGGGCAGAACCTGACGGGGACGTAGAGGGAGCAGACGGTGTGGCAGATGTGGATGTAGATACGGAGGAAGCGGCATCAAAGAGGGCGTGTACGACAGGTGTGAGCGGGGCGGGCGAGGGGTGGGCGAGGACGTGAGACTGGATGAGAGAGGAGAGTGTGTGCGGATCGATGGCGGGGGTGATGAACGCATCGCGGAGTGCAGAGGGGGTCACACTAAGCGTGATCGAGTTCGGCGAAGAAATTTGGACTTGTGCAGGTGCAGCTGCCGGAAACGTGAACTGGATCTGCTGGCCGGACGGCCCGGGCTGGGACTGTTGCTGCTGCTGCTGTTGCGAGTAGGAATTCGGCTGAGGGGCCTCCGAGGGTGGAGCAAAGGCTGCAATGGTCGGTGTCCAGGAGATGGTGCCTGTGGCGAGAATGTGAGCAAGAGGCAAATGGGATGGTCAGACACGGACCCTTGTCAGACTGCTTCTTTGGTCTGGTGCGGCCCTCGAGCTTGCGCCTGGCACGCCCGACGGTATTCTTGTACCAGTTGTATATTTGCTATCACGAGTTGGCTAGATGATGATAATGGGATGGCAGGGACAGACGCACCTCGCGAAAGCGTGGTTCGGCCTCGTCGACCCCCTGGAGGTCTTGCGGAAGCCCGAAGCGAACAAGAAATTCCGATGCTCTGTCGAGTGCGAATTTCTTTGCATCTCCTCTGACATGACCCCTCGTTCTTGACTCGAACGCGGCAAGATGAGACTTGAGAAACGCGACTTGTTCTTCCGTATAAGCCTTTGGCAATCTGGGTTTGCTTGACCTGAGATCTCCTTCCATCGTCGCAGCTGTTCGGGTTTGCATAGCCACATACACACAGGATTCACAGTCGGATTCCATTACGTAATAAGGGTATATACGACACGATACTGATAATAGCAACTCATTCATTCCAATGGCTTGCGACAGATCAACATGTACATCGGCGTGAAGAGCTACACAACCATCTCAGTACACCATCAAGAACAGGGACTAGTATACGTACCTTGGTCTGGCCACCCTTGGTCAACGAGTCACCCGCGATCTTCAGGTTCTCGCACACTTCCCATGTACCCCTGGGCACCAACCCAACAAACTCGAGCAGACGCAGCCCGGTGTGCGTCACAATCCTGCCACTCCAACTGTTACGCCAAACCAGCACTAGATCCCACGCCGTCTGCGCCTTGCGAATGTCCCCCTCCAGCGGGTAGTACCACGGAACTAGGTCCGGTCGAGCAGCCAGATCCTCCTCCTGCTCCATCACGAACCCTACTTCGGAAATCGCCTTGCGGGCAGCCTTCATCGGGCGCATCTCCGGAATCCCGTTTCCGATCTCAATCTGGTGCGCGAGCTCCTTGTGTGACGGGTTAGACGGGTCCCACTCGTCCGTCATGCACCACTCGTACACGCCAAACTGGCTCCGCCTTCAGCGCAGTCCACCAACTTAAAAGAAGAGACTTACGACACCTCCCGGCTTAAGCACTTTTTTTATTTCACCATATATACCCTCCCACGTAGGTGCATGGCAAGTGGCCTCAATCGCATACACTACGATTCCGTCAGCTCATCACACCACTACACAAAAAAAATTCGAAAACGCACCGGCATCAAATGAATTCTCGCCAAAGAGTTCCACGAGCTGCATAAAGTCACCCTTGACGAACGTGACCTGCTTGTCGAGCCCCACACGCTTCGTGTACCGCTGTGCACGGTGTACCTGGAACTCATTGTTGTTGATACCAACTACTTGTGCCTCCGTGAAGCTAGCAATCTCGCGTGCCGGACCACCAACGCCGCATCCTACATCGAGCACGCGCATTCCGGGCCGAATCTGCATCTGCGCGGCGAGGTAATGCTCATGACGCGCAAGGGCCTGGTGGAAACCCTCTCCCTTGTAGAAGCGGGAAAAGTGGAACGAATTACCCCAAGCGTACTCGTATACGAGTGTCGCGCCATCATAGTACCCTGCGTGACAAGGTGCCAAAAAAAAATGAACAAAGTGGGGGTTGAGCCAAGTGTGAGAGAACAAACCGTTGACGACCTCAGCGTACTGTCCGAGACGATTTTGGTTGCTGCCCTCGCTCTCTTTGCTCAAGTCCTGTTCCCAAAACTTGGAATAGTTGTTGATGCGCCGGTTGATGCGCCCATCGGTGTGCTCGTCATTTGACATGTTCTAATATCCCATAGTCAGTCGGGTCGTCGTATGAGTAAATCGTGCAAGGTCTTACTGACATGGGTAAAGGAATGGGAAGGAAAAAGAATGAAGTACCCCGAATGGTTTACGCCGCTCTTTTTAAAGTAACGGCATCTTAAAATCAGGTCATTCATAGTCACGTGATTTACGCGTTGTATGATATTGTATTGGGAACATTTCAATTTATGTATGTAAACTATACATCACAGAAATACAAGCGGAGTTGACTGAGTTTGTAAATAAATCAAGCGGGAACGTGACGTGTTACTACTGTAGTAATGTCGCTGTTTCCTAGATATCTTGGAGATCATACCTGTAGTAGTATCGGATGACCTCGGCGGATCGGGTCCTCGTAAGATCCTCGATGGGTTACCTGCAGATCATACCACCACTGCACCAGCCCCAACTTTCCACATGTTCTTGCCCCCCTTCCTCATCTCACATTGAGTGGATTCGCTACAGTATGCGTCACACTGGCACGCGCTACTATACATCATACTGCTCTCGAGTTCTGTTTCATCCCACGTTGTACTGACATCTCGTCGTCCCTGACAACAGTTCCAAAACCTCGTGCTGTGCCAGGCACATTGCCATTATGTCCAACTGGCAACGGTTGATCTCCGGATTTCTCGACTTTTGCCACTCGGATTCGAATCGCTGACAAGATGAGAAGAGCTAACCATTATTATCAATAGCAAGGCCACTCTCCCGCAGATCGACTCTTGGACATGACCAGGTCCCATTTCTGGCAGGCCCGATTCTTTAGTCACCTCTGAAACTCATCGGGTGATACCTACTGAGTTCACACCGCAAGGCTTGGATCTCAATTCGGAGCGTGCAAAGTCAAAAGCACGAGTTATATATTGTACTGCACTCTATAAAACTTCGCGGGTGACATTCTCGGATGCCTCTGTAGGAACCCCACCATGTTATGCTCCAAAACGCTCTTTTTATTCACAGTCATTGCCTTGTCTGCTGTCGATGCGACGCCGCTAATCCATCGTCATAATGGCATCTACACGCTTCGCACGTTGACCAAGGTGAACATCGGTGGGGATGGAGGGTTAACCCTCGCGGAGAGGGATCGCGCTCGTGCACGTACACTGTTACAAGCGCACTCTTCAGGCCGACACCGCAATAGATCGCTCGCCATTTTCAACGGGCTTTACGGCTACACTGCCCAGGTTGGCATCGGTGATCCCCCAAATTACTGTTCGTCCACTGCTGCTGCGTATGCGAATATGTAAAATTGATCGATCCTAGACACGCTCCTGGTCGATACTGGATCCTCCAATACATGGGTGGGAGCATCCACATCGAATCCATACACCCGGACCAAAACGAGTGTACACACCGGAGATACCTTCGTGCGTATCCAATCTCTCAGTATCTTGTGGCGCGTTTGAACATAATCAAAGAACCTATCTTATGGTGGAGCAAATGTCTTCGGAGAAGAAATGTTCGATACTGTCACGCTCTCCCCTGCTTTGGTGATTAAAAGCCAATCTATCGGTGCGGCCAAAACGATCTCGGGACAGAATTTTATAGGTATCGACGGCATCCTTGGGATCGGTCCCACAGACATCACGTCCGGCACGGTGAGCAACACCTCGATCGTACCCACCGTGACGGACAACCTGTACTCGCAAAAAACGATCTCAAAGAGCGTCGTCGGGATCTACTTCGTCCCGTCGCCTGCGCGTGACAACACTGGAGAGCTCACGTTTGGCGGCTATGATAAGCGGGCAATCACGGGTCCGATGCGTTATGCCCCGCTCACGACAGTAGCGCCGGCCTCCAGGTTCTGGGGTGTGGATCAGAAAATCACTTATGGCAGCCAGACCATCCAGTCGCATGCCACCGGTATCATTGACACAGGCACCACGCTCATTCTCCTCGCAACAGGTGTGGAAGGGCGAACGTGTTCGACAGACTGCCATCGCCTGCTGACATTGTTGCCCCACAGATGCGTTCCACAAGTACCAGAAAGCGACGGGCGCGGTGATGGACGAGACGGTCGGTCTTCTCGCCATCGATGCTGACCAGCACGCGCGCCTCGACACGCTCTCGTTCCACATGGGCGACACCACCTTTAAGCTGACGCCCAATGCACAGATCTGGCCGCGGTCGCTGAACACGGTCATCGGGGGGAGAGCGAACGCGATTTACCTCATTGTCGGGGATCTGGGAGACATCCCTGCTCTTAAAGTCGGTTCTATCAACGGATTTCCATTTTTGTAAGCCCACCATCCTTCTGGTTCAACGAGTTAGCTATAGTTGGCCTTCTCAGGGAACGCTATTACACTGTGTACGATTCCACCCATAGACGTGTCGGCTTTGCCAAGACTGCCTACACTGATGCTGATATCAACTAGCGGACCAACCCTGCCTAAAATCACCGCCTATAGCGAAACGGACGTTGGATTCGATCGCGGACTATATATGTGTAATTTCAGAATTGATACTAGACGCACTCTACTTTTTTTTTCTTCTTTTTTTCCTCTTTGGACGCTCTGCTCAACCCCCCATCTCTTCCGCGTATTGCATGTGGTGCTTATGAACGTCGTATCATCCATTCTGATTTCTCTCGATAACCGACATTGTGATGCCTGATGAAGGTGGCCGGATGACACGTCCGACGGAGAAGGTTCGAGTGTCCATGTGTATACACTCGGTGACCCGCCCCGCAGAGAGAGCGTTTCAGGCAGGTGACGTGATCGACGATCTGTACCGGTTAGACGACGGTCCAAAGTGGTTCGGGCGTATTCACACACGGCCTCGCGTGGACATGCGCAGCCCACGGTCCCGTGGAGCGGGTGTACGCCCGAGGAGCTGTCACGTTCTGCCCGTTGCCAGGGTCTCATTCATTTTGGCAGAACCAGTCGATCCGCGCGTGGGGTTGCACAGGGGTGATACATGCGCCAAGAGCTAGAGAGAGAAGCTAGTACGACGCACGTGTATCGTGGTGGGTACAGCCAACGATTGAAAAGCGCCCATAATGAAGAACATGCACAGGTGTATGTCTCTACCACAAGTCTTTCGGTACATCTCGATATCTAGTAATCTAATTCTATGTCGACGGGCCAACACCCGCTTCCCTCTTCTCTCGTTGCCGTCCGAAAAGCAAACAATCGGGACCCGATAGGAACGGGCTCAGAGCAGGCTCGCGCTCATCAGCGCATCGAGCATGCGCTCGTCCATACCGTCTACCCTCGGCGCGATCCGGCACGGAAACGGAAATGGATGTCTGTACCACAACAACATCAATCAGTGTCATCCCGGCAGACGACGACAAATTACCCACATCGTAAGACCGCTTGAATACCTGGGCACGACCGGTACTTCCGCCCCGTGCTCGTCCCGCGCCTTGGCAAGCGAAAACACTGCCAGAACCCCCGCGATTGCGGTCCATACCGACGCGTCTGCAAAGTGCCGCCCTACACACATGCGTCGGCCGAATCCGAACGCGATGTGCTGTGTGTCGTCCGGTTTGAGCGTGCCGTCATCGTTCAGGAAGCGGTCTGGATTAAAGTCGTCTGGTCGGGGGTACTTGGAGGCATCGTGGGCCATGGACCTGTGTGGGGTGCGTGCACGAATGAGCATCGAGGTGGTCGAACAGACGAGGGTAAACGGGAAGGGCTAACCACAGATTTGAGACAACGAGGGCACCTGGGGATTGTCACCGATCGTGCACGCGCGCATAACAATGTCAAAACGCACCCTTGGGGATGTAATATCCCTTGTAGACGTCTTCGTTCACTGTCACGTGCGGAATAGCTAGCCCAGTGGTTGGGGTGAAGACGGGACACTTCACGACGAGAAACCCTCGACTCACAAAGCGGCGCGACAGGATTGTAACGCAGCGTTTCGCGAAAGAGGGCGTCAATATAAGGCAAGGACGGGCGATCTTGGAGACAAGGTAGTCTGCCCTTGCCAACGACCGCATCAATCTGCGCTTGCGCCTTTTTCTGTGCGTCTGGGAACAGGACCATCACGAGAAAAAAAGTCATGATGACTGCATTGGACTTTGGATAACGTTTGGTCAATGATGTTCAATGGAACTCATGCCATCGACGCACCGTTTCTGAGGCCGCTGGATGGAACGCGTGAGATAGATGAGGGAAGGAAAAAGGCGACAGTTACCCAGGAACCCCGTTGCAGCGGCCTCTTTGAGACCTTTTGTCCACTCTCCATCCGTACGAACACCTTTGGTCTCTATTCTCCGCAAAGCATCACGTACCATGCTTGGACTGGTATTACCTGACTCCTGCAAGGGACGATAAGTGACACCCTTTTATCACCGATGGATGCAACATACCATCTCTTGCAACGAGTAATCGTATGGCTTTTCCACGCACTCCCTGACCCTTGTCCTTGATGCTGCTGCAGTTTTTTTGAATGACATGCCAGGCAACCACGATGGGAGTGAGAGAACTGAGCAGAGTTGTGTGCACGGCATGGTAGATGTGCGGCTAATCGACTTACGTCCGGGGAAGGCGCCGACGACAATGGACACGTCGGGCCGCAGGGCAGTCAGTATCACGTCGAGAACCTTTTCGACAACCTCTACCATTGGATCCTTGCGAGACACGGGATCATAGTCGTAGACCGCTTTCATCACGACGGATGCTGTATACCTTGCAGAGTCAACTCTGTCACACCCTCCAGTCGCCTCGAGTGACGGTGACGACGTACTCAAAGATATGTTCCGGAAACTGGTCTGGTTCATGGAGCAGACGGTGCAACAGTCGAAACGATTTTTGTTGTTGCATCGGGGCAAACTTGGCAACAGACTCTGGCCGAAAAGTCTGTTGGAAGAAATGTCTATGCAGACGCCACCGGTCTCCATAAGGCAAAAGCACGGTGTTGAAATCCATCCCGAACCTTTAAAAAAAATCAGCACTTTAGACGTGAGAGAGATCATGGGCTCACAGCGTATTCGTAACGAGAACGGGCCTGTCCGAGTAGTTTCTGGCGCGACGCTCGAGCAGGTCCTTGGCGATCTTTTCAGAGCTGATGATGATGATGTGCTTTCCAAGCAGTCTAGTGTGGATCAGGCCTCCTGCGTGGCGTTTAAGAGACCTCGATTGCCACACGCCAGAATAGAATAAGAATAAAAACGGACCACGTACCGTACGTCTTTGCCCATTCGGTGTATGTCAACCATGGTGCCCTGGTGTTGACGCCAATCACGTTACCAACCAAAGGAAGTCCCGGTGGACCAGGAGGGAGCGGATAATCGGGCGACGGTGTTCCTTTTGACGCGAGGTGCCACCGGACGAGGTCCAACACCCATTTTACGCCGAGCACGAGCACGAACACAGTAATCCAGGTGGACGTGAGCATGGAAAGGTAGTTGGAATCGGAGACGCTTCGTGAACCGTCACGCCCATGGCCTTCGCATCGTTTTATAACACGGCACTATGCCTAGAGCACATCACCGGCCGTTTCCCACACGTTAACACCGAAGGGTGCCGGCTAAGTAGGAACACCGGCCAGAGACTAGATGGAACGTTCTGAGCTAGGATAAGCACAGGTTTCGCGCAAGCTCATTGTCGATGCACCGGCTCGGGCTCGTCCAATAATATAATATATTGGTCGTGTGATTCAAAAAAGTATTTTGACCTGTGTCTCTTTTTGTTCGAGTGGGTACCAGCAAGAAAATCTGAAACACTGATAGATCGATTTCTGCTCTTCCTTCGCTTGCGCTGATCCAGCCAGTCATATTCAAGGAATTTCGGTCAGGCCGGCTGACGTGAGGCACCATAGCACTTATTCGGCTATCAACAGGCGGGGTAGGGCACACCGGAACTTGGCTGGAACCCGTCGGACTCCCTCTTAAAGTGCGCCCCAGTCGCAGTACAACACTACACCACTGAAATGCACTCCAAAGCCGCTGATTCAGACGACCCGCTACTTTCTGATCAAGACCCCACTTTTCACGCCCTTGAGAGCCGGGAAGATGACCCTCTTATCCCTCTTGACCCTCACTCGCTCGAAAGGCGGTTGCTGCGCAAGTTAGACGGAAGGATCTTGCCCATTACTTGTGTGCTGTATCTCTTTGCATGTGCGTGCCTACTCGATGTGTCCCATTATCTGTTATCCCAACCGGCTAATCCAACCCCTAGACCTCGATCGATCTAACTTGGGAAATGCACGCCTTCAGGGTCTGCCTGGCGACGTGCTTGGTGGTGACCCCACGGGTGTTCTTTTTGATTGGCTGGTCGCAATCTTTTTTGTAACCTATGTCAGTGCCACTCCCTGTCTGTAAAAGCCCTCTGACATGTCGGTGGTCAGATTCTGTGTCAAGTGCCATGGACTGTACTCTCCAAGTATTATAATCCTCGCTTATGGATTGGTGGCTCAGCGATTCTATGGGGCCTATGTTCCACTTCAATGGTGAGGGTCTGTTTGGGGCTTCCTACTGCTCGCATTCTGACTGGGATACAGTCGACTGCAAACAACTTTCAAAGCCTTTTAATCGCACGATTGGCTCTCGGCGTCTTCGAAGCAGGATTCGGACCTTCAGTCGTGCTCTATTTATGTACATCTCTTTGTTCCTACTCGGACATGTGCGCTTACACCCTCATTTTCAAGCATTCTATTATACCAAAGCAGAATATGGAACACGCATCGCTTTTTGGTTTGGTTTTGCCGCCGTCGCTGGTGCGTTCGGTGGTCTGCTTGCTTATGGAATTCAGCATGTCAAGATGTCCATCGCAAATTGGAGGCTGCTATTCATCATAGAAGTAGGCCATACCGTGTGTTCTTTGCCTGATCAACTTACAAACACCGCATTAAGGGCGTTCCCACGGTACTCCTCGGAGTATTATGCTTGTTTTTCTTGCCCGGCCGGCCTGAGTCCACTGACTTTTTGACACGTGCCGAGCGTAAATTAGCAGTAGAGCGTATGAATAGAGGAACGAGCGGAGACAGCGGAGCTGTCGTCAATAAGGGTACACATTTTGATCACTAATCAGGCATTTCCGATTGGCTGATGAGTTCCTAGATCATGTTATTGCTGCCTTCTTAGATTGGAAGGCAAGTTTCTTTGCCGTTGTATTGATGTGCCATTGTCCATCTCGCTTGCAGATCTATGTTGCTGGTATCATGTATTTTGGCCTTAACTGTGCGCTTGGTTCATTATCAGCTTTTTTGCCTACCATCATCGAGACAATGGGACACAGTACGTCCGTCCCGGTGCATCTCCGAAGAAAGCAGCCCACATTTCCTTCCTTATTTCCAGCCGCCGCGGTATCACAGCTTATGACCGTTCCGCCTTACGCGGTAGCTGGACTGGTTTTGATGACTGCATCGTATACCTCAGATAGAATCCAGAGTCGAGGGCTATTGATCGTGTCTGGATGTACGCTGGGAGCAATCGGTTACATGTCCGTGTTCTATCTCTTTCGTTCCCACTCGTTCTCATTGTTCATTGCACAGGATTCTACTTGGTGTACCACAGACACGCATCCACATCCGTTACCTCGCCACGTTCTGCGTCGCTGCCGGCACCTATGCCAGCCTGGGACTCATTCTTGCCTGGTGTGAGTAGCATAATTAGTATAGACAGGGAACCCACTAAAACGTCCTCCCTTTAGTCACGCATAATCTTGGATCAGAAACAAAGCGCGCTGCAGGTGTACCCCTCTTTGGTTCCATCGGACAAGCAGGGAGCATCCTCGGGTCGCACCTATATCCCCTCACCGAAGGGCCCGCATACGTGTACGCTTTTCTCCCTCTTCCTTGACCCATCCCCGGGCTGACAGACACGATACTTGCGTGTAGACGGGGGTTCGGAGGTAAGCGTCCATCGACTGCTTGATTGAACGATCGGTCGACTGACGGAACGGTTGCCAGTATCGGGTGCACTCTTGTTTGCCGCTGCTATTTCAGCGCTAGTGCTCACCGTACGTCGTCCCTCTTTCCACGCCTCTCTTTCGCACACTTCTTGTCTGATCGGTGACACCCAGATCTCGTATCGGTTGGAGAACGCACGTCGGAACAAGGCATATGGCATGCCCGATCCAGACGCACCGGTGGACACATCCGAACTTGCAGACAAGGTAAGGTCGCCTGGCCCCTTTACCTGTCCTACTTCGTGCCGGCTCATCGTTCCGCGCCGTTCTCAGGCCCCTGGATTTCGATACATCCCTTGAAAGCGTGTGACTCGGACCCCAGAGGGATCGGTCCCCACAGCCCGTTCCGTTAGTTTATGTGAATTTCTGTCAATACGTACGATTGTGACTATGTTACCCCTAATTTCTACCCTTTTACGATTGTACATCGCCAACCCGAATCGAATGTTCCTTGTGGGGTGCACTCGAGGATGTTTGAGTAGCTTGCCACAAAATATTGCCACAGCAAGTGCAAGGGCCGGTCGGTTACCCCAGCAACTAGAGATGGAAAGACTAACAGCGATATTCACAACACTAAAGCAAGGAAAATGAAAACACATACTGCAACACATCATCACGACAGCTCATCCACAGCGGTGGGTCCAAACACAGTTGCCAGCATCAGACATATCTCTGATCTCTTTTGCCAACCTACGTACAACCGTATATATGTACATTGGGTCGGCAGGTCTGCCGTATCATTACGTTCGTCACCACGATCATCACCACGATCATCATCACCATCACCACATACGTATCAACCCGTAGGTTCTAGAGAGGAACGAGAGGCGAGAAGAGAAAAAAAGAGGCGAAGGCAAATACGTTCAACAGGTCGTGATCAGTCGTAAACGGCACTCAGTAGGTATGCGGCGGGAATTTAGGGGAAACGGGAGACACAACACGCGCGATGGGAAGGAGAGAGAAAGGGGGCCAAGTAGAACAAGAGGAACAAATAGTTGGCACTGTCCTATCCAAATAGCGATGTAGCGGGGAAGAGTAAATTGGGATAGGATGGGTACTCGGCAACATAAACAGAGTGGCTTTCCAGGGAGTGAGATGAAGGGGAGGGTAAATATGCAAGAGAGAAACAAAAGGTAGAGACGTGGACAAGTGACGTGAACGGAAAAACAAACGCGAATATGCAAGTGCGCGTTCAAACAAGATGAAATAAAATCAGATCCGTCAAGTGCACTTGCCACTCTGGAGAGCTTGCAACATCAACGCCTTCTCCTTCAGGAGAGGAGGGTAGCTGTTCATGAGATGCGCAAGCGCACGAAGATCATCTTGATCCAACAACGCAATTGTCAGCTTGGGCTAGAATAGCAGACAACGTCAGTCCGAAAAAAATATAAAGCCTGCGAGGAAACGTACAGCGCCTTTGATACCATAAGATTTGATAGCTCGGAACCTGTCATAGATAAATGAGTACACCACGGACAGTACAACCAATAATAAGCACTCGTACAATTTGTCGCCAAGTTGCTGTTTTTGAGCCGGTACTGGCTTGTTGAGGAGTCCGTCAACAAACTCATCGGTCGCCTTCACGACCAAGGGATCGGCTTTGGGAAGCGGAAAGCCTGCCGCCGAAGAGGAGTTGGCGAGCCTGATAATATCTGCAGCGGGCAACCGAGCCAAAGAGGCGACCGTATGCGGAGCCGAGCTTGGGGTGTCAGGTACGGGTGACGACGCTGCAGACGGCCCGCGTGACGATAGTGCAGGCGTATGTGGCGAGTCCTCCGGGGCAGCTGGGGCTTTCTTTGCCTGGGGCGTGACGGGCACAGGAGGAGACGACTCAGCCTTTGGCTCCTCTTCTCCATCTGAACTATCCAAAACCACTTTTGCATCCGCGATCTTGGCTCGAAGCACCTCGACATTGAACAGACACATCGCTCTTTCGCGTTTTGGCAGACTCATGAGTAACTCTACAAGTTCGCTTTGTCGAGATGACTCAATCTTGGAAACAGCGACGGCCATACGATCGCGCTCAGAGGTAGGTGGAACGGAACCAGAAGGCGACGAGGTCCGTGGAGGAGTAGACAAGGACGCGGAAATGGATATGGGCGTCGAGGGATGTTCAGGGGCCGAGGCTGTTGCAGCCAGCTGACTTTGATCCAGTACACGAGAGTCTTGAGAGTTCGCGGGTGATGCAGACTTGGCGGGAGACGGCGATTTATATTTCACAGCCGCACGTGCATTTGCAACTTGGTCTGCGAGCTTGGAAGGGTCGTGAATACCTGCCACAACCTCACTCAGAGAAAGGCCAACAAGGGACTCCACAACTGCGTCCAGTTCATTGGCCGGAATGCTCTCAGTCGCTTTGATGCGTCTGCTTAGTTCGCCAGTGAGCACCTCCTTTCTGACAACGGGTGAGAGCGCGGCAAGATCGTCGTAGCGCATGGGGAGGTTAAGAGTACCAGAGAGGGCGGCCTACAGCACGTGAGCCAAGATCCCAACGGGCGCGACGCATGTCTTACATTGTAATAACTACCAGAGCCTCGTCTGCCCCTGTCTGGGCGATCGACCCCAATGACGGGAGAACCAAGCACCGAGGAGGGATAACGTGGACTTGAAAAACCGACGAAACTCTCACCAGCCTCACTCGCAGTCGGGCTTGTTGCGCCACTAGCACTCCGTGGGTGACCATTGTGACCGAAGCGCTGAGCCAATTTCTCCTGGCGTAATTGCTTGGGTTCATGTAATCGGACCACGAGTTGTTTGGAACCGAGGAAAACCCCGTTCATGGCATGCATGGCGGCGGCCGCTGCGAATCCCGATTAGCGATTGGATGTTGCACTGTGATCGCTTGCGTACCTTGATCGGGCGTTTGGAAGGAGACGAAGCCGAACCCGCGACTCTCGCCATTTTCGTTTCGCATGACCCGAGCACTATAAAATGTTAGACAAACGAAACACACCAGGAATATAATTTACCTGACGATTTGTCCAAACTGAATATTCACTGATAAATAAGAAGGAAACCCCGCAAAAATTAGGTATTTACCTGACGGAAATGTGTAAAAAGTCCATTCGAATCGATATCCGGGTCTAGATTCTATTCGAAGAATCAGGCGTGAACGAAGACCAAGTACGAGTGCATTCTGGAATCACCTTGCAAAATAGATTGCACGGATCTATAAGGCCACTGTGGCTATTTGAACCGGGTCCAGACAAAGGGGCAAGCTGAACTTGTTGTCCTGGGCCATGGACAAAAATGGGGGCCCGGGGCGGTGTAGCAAACGGGTGAGGACGAGGAGGGGAATACTGTGGATATGACGTAGAATGAGCAGCAGAAAACCAGACAGAGATCCGTTACCTGTGCGGGATAGGAATATACGGAACCAGATGGCACAAAGGTGGGAGCGTGTGCACTAAACTCGGTGGCACTGCCACTAGTCCTCCTCCCCTGGTATACTGTAACGGCGATATTCTGGCCTTCCACTTCGAAGCAATGCATCGCCTCCTCGGCAATGCGCGCGTCTTCTTCACGCCAAAACTCTACAACTCCGGTATCACTTCCAAATCCGGTCTGCGTGCGAACGGATGCGAGGGCGCCGTATGGACGGAAAAGATCATATAACTGGCTGTCGGAAAAGCCAACTGGGAGGTGTTTCACGAGACGGGGTAGTGCGGAGGGGGGCGGAAGTAACGTTGGCGGAGAAGTTGGGGGATACGGGGAGAGAACAAGAGGTACGGCGGGTTGAAGGCCCTGAATGGGACGCGACTGCAAGGTAGCCATTGCCTTTTCGGCTATGGAAGGAAGTGTCGATCACTACAGAAACACCCATACAATGAACGATCACACCTTTGTCGAGGAACTTGAACTCAATGGTCCCGGAAAGTGGGCGGTTGGTCCCGTCGCGTGGAATATTAGGTCTGAAAGGCGCGCAAGACTGAAAGGTAATCGCGAGATTCTCATCTGTAACATAGGGGGGCAGATTGGAGATGTACAGTAAGGGGTCGTGAATATAAGGATGAAGCTGTGGGCCATCGGTCTCTTGCAAAGGGGGAGAGGCATATCCAGAAGCCATCTTTGATTATCGGCAGTAGTTGTCTAGTATTTGGTTGTAATACGACGATAATATGAGCTATGAGCACTCTGAGACATCAAAAAGAGCGTACCCTTTAGCAAGCCAACAGCCCGTGCTGGACGTCAAGGTGTTGGTCAACGCCTGCAACGCGGTGGTCGTCTGCTTGCCACAAGAAAACCGGATACACGCGTGAAAATATTAGGTAATCAATTTGCCGCTCCATGATCACCATCACCACGGTCGACGAGACGGCATGCTCGTGTGTGTGGAGGGACTCACCTTATGCTACCTGAGACGGGCGCATGCAGCCGCTCTCGGAGCAACGAAACTCTGGATATCAGTGCGGCGTTTCAACTGTGACTTACTTCCTCGAACCACGGACTTGTCCACGGTGTTGCAAAGAGCCCGTTTCATTGAACTCCGAGGGTGCACCGTGCGGGTCACGGTACTAGTACTACAGCATCATCTTTTATATGGAGTCAAACAATATCCGCCCGGGGAAGGCTGCCGTGTACCAGTATTGCGGTACATATACCAGCCACAATCTGTGAATTTTCATTTTGCGGCTGCTAGGACCAGTCGTGTGCGATCTGCACTATTCATAAATCACTTTTATGACACAACGGCGACTGAGTTCCCCTTGCCAGCTTCAACGTGGCACATGGAATAATTCGTCCATGTTTCACGCGCACGGGACATACATCCCAGGTCCATCAACCGCTGGCACGAATGTACACATTGAGGTATTGTCTTGACAAGGGCAGTCCTTTCTTTCAACAATACAAGAAAAGAAAGCCCGATAAAGATAGTTCAGGTGACGTGCACGATGACTTTCCGGGTAGAGCACATGTCAAAAGTGCAGACTTGGTGAATGTCAATCCTATAGTGGTGCTTGTGTGTTCATCTCCATGTGATTGAGATGCAAAAGTACACCGTGGTCGTCGGTCAAAATGTTCTCCGTTCAAATGACTCGCTTCGAGTCATTTCGGATTTTGAGGGTGCGTTTCAAGAGTGACATGTCCGCCGGTCTGCCACAAATGTGCACTCGTTTGTTTGAAGAGTTATTCCCTGGGTAAACAATTAATGCTGCCAGAGATAAGTCCTTCAGATCTGTCCGAGATATCCTCGTTCAATGGCCATGGAAGCGACTCGATGATCGATTGATCGATGACCATTTGTGACTATACGAGATAAGTTACGAACTGAGGAAGTATCACTTGTGTTTTCTCAGTGCGGTACAAATGCACTCGATGTTTCGATTTACCCGCTGGAATTGAAAGCGCACTCTCAGAGCTGAATCGCTTGGTTCCTTGGGAGTGACCCTCCGGTGAGTTGTAGCATGGCCGGTGGCGACTAGATCATCAAAATTGTGTCTTCCAGGCTATTCGTAGCTATCATAGATGTGGAGCCTACCATATAGGTCAGGCATGACGTTGGAGCCATCGGCCCCAGGTCGCCTTTCAAAGTGGTCCGTCGACAGCCGAATGATCCTTTCACGCCCGCGCCTACTTGCCGTAAGGCGGGCTCGACCCTGTTCCCGATTGGTCTACATTTCGCAATGCGAGGGTCGCGGTATATAATGGACCCCTGCAAGTCAACCTTCCTTCGTGTAAATTTTGTTCACCCCCGCTCGCCAAGTGCTTTCAGTAGGATGCATTCGTGGTCTTTCCTTTTTTCATTCGCCGTCATTGCTTTGGTTGTTGCTCAGTCTGAGCCGTCAGCTTCTTCTTCTGCTTCCGCCGCTACACCCACTGTCCCCTATGCCAGCGATGATCCAAATTATTGGCTATGGACAGCGAACACACCCGACGCCGACCCCCAGCCCATCCGCGGGAAGCTTGGAGCCCCGATTCTTGGACCAGAAAACATCCCTCTGGAGCTGGAAAACTCAGATGCACTTGCCCCCCCTACAACGGACCACGGTTCTGTGTAAGTGAGATCCCTTGACTTGTCTTCGCTTGATTCTCATAGCCCATCATTACATAGCGATAATTTCAAGTGGCCGTTTTCTCTCAGTCACACCCGTCTCCAGACAGGTGGCTGGGCTCGCGAGCAAAATGGTTTGCGTACAAGTGATGTATACTTAGTACAGATACTGATTTTTTTCTAGTCAAATCATTGCCTGTCGCAACCGCCATTGCTGGTGTCAACATGCGTCTAGAGGCAGGCGCCATCCGGTAAGCATCGTGAAACAAATCTGTCGATCCAGACTCTTACGTTGGGATTTGCAGTGAAATGCACTGGCACACAGATGGTGAATGGGGTTATGTGCTCTCCGGTTATTTACGTGTCAGTTGCTTCACTCCTCAAGGGCAAATATATGTCCAGGATGTGGTATGTTATTGTGTCGTTTGTCACCGTTTTCATCCCGATCTCCTTACAGGAACCTGGCGATTTATGGTATTTCCCTCCTGGCTTCCCCCATAGTATTCAGGCCAAGAATACCACTGCTGATGGTGCCGAGTTCCTTCTCATTTTCGATAATGGTTCTTTCAGCGAAGATTCCACCTTCTTGCTCACCGTGTGTTTTTCTTGTCTTCGCTTTGCTTGAAATGAATCGTTTCACAGGATTGGCTAGCCCATGTTCCAAAGGAAGTGATTGCCAAGAACTTCCAGGTGGACATATCCGCATTCGATCATATCCCGAGTGAGGAGTTGTACATCTTCCCTTGTGCGTCATTTCCATATATACTATGGGTTGTTTTGACCCGTCAGCTCTTTGTTAGCTGCTCCCCCTCCCGAGGACCTTTACAGTGACCTAGTTGTGCCCAATGACACTCCACTAAACTATACCTTCCCCGCATCCAAGTTAAATGCCACACAGGCACCTGGAGGGTCATACAAGGTTATCGACACCAAATTGTTCCCTGCATCTCAGACGGTCTGCGCTGTAGATGTTCACGTCGAGGTCGGCGGTCTGCGGTATGTGACTCTGATCAGTATAACAAGAGAATGTTGCTCACTAGTCTCCCTGCAGTGAACTCCACGTAAGTGCTCTCTAGCGTTTATTTCTAGTTCAGGACTGATCAATGTCCAGTGGCACCCAACTGAACCGGAATGGACCTTCTTCCTGTAGGTTTCATCGTGCGGGGTTGCATTTTAGGGAGTCTGATCGTCTAAAGTTCTGGCACCGCTCGTATCACAGCATTCGCATCATCATCCAATGCACAAACATTTGACTTCCAGGTATGTGTCGTCATTCTGCGCGTAATAACTTGCCGAAGACAATTTAGGCTGGTGATTGCGCATACATCCCACCTTCGTACGGTAAGCTCATTTCCCTAACTTGTCCTCAATCTGTCAGGCTAACGGGTTAGTACAGGCCACTACATCGAGAACACCGGCAACACGACCCTGCACTTCCTCGAAATTTTCCGCTCAGGTATGTTCTGCCGCAGACGCTACATGTGTCTTTTCTGATCGTGTCCGTTTCAGGCGAGTTCGAAGACATTTCGCTGAACCAGTGGCTCGCGCTCGTACCACACGACCTCGTGAAGGCCCATCTCGACTTGGATGACGAAACTATTGCCAAATTCTCCCGAGTCAAGCAAACAATTGTCGGTCCTGCGCAATAATTGGTTGGGCCACGATTTGATATTTCTGACTTCGTTTGACTAAGCTAACTCTGGATCCTTGAGTGTGGGGCTTCTCACTCTTTTCACATCCAAATACCTGCGTAGTATCAGTTTCTTTCGACTCTTGTTCATTGTTATCCTGGAGAAGAAGTACAAATACCCTTAATAATGAAGCCTATCCCTGTTTCATATGTACTCTGTGTGGCCTGTTTGAACCTGCACCATCACAGGAATTATGAAAGAAACAAGCCGTAAACATGTCATGTCTGAAAAAACAGGTTCGTAACTAGTCACCAGTTATTTCTCACAGACAACGGAGGTTCGGGTGGTGGTCCTGCCGTTCATCAACGGTATTCAAATTCGATTTGAATTCTTCGGGCTCTGATAATGCGCCATCTACTACGTACTGTATATTACGGCGTCAGATAAGTAACATCCCACCCTAGCTCTTCGTTTCTTCAAAGTCTCGTAACGCGGAAATGGTGGGAATTGCTCAGTGGGTAGTGACGTGTGGCAGGTCCTCTCCAGAGCCACAATCGTAGACTCTTGCAGCCTATCGGGAAGATCAGCGGTTTATCAAGGAGCTATCCTTGGCTTGATTGTCTGCACCGTCGACAGGTGCTGTCAGTACTACCGTTTCGTACCATGTGAACGGCAAGTTCACTCTCCGGGAGGCGCCCAGCCGTGATAAAAATGGGAGGATACAAATCAGGATCAAAGGCACAGATATAGATGGAAAGGGCGCATCGGGGAATCTGGAGTTGCGACGAACACATATTCGGATCACGCCTCGTGGGGAATTGGAGATGTATTTTTGGAGATGTCGGATAGGGTGTGCCAACCAGTAGATGTACCGTCTTGGGTTTCAAAAGGATAGCCAATCTGGGAGGCGGCCGTACGTGAGCTGTGTCACTATGGCCAAAGGTCGTCGTTGCGGCGTAGCACGGAAAGGTTTGCAAAGCGGTGGAATCGATGAGAAGGGTCGCAAATTTTTATCGTACGGATCGTTCGACGATGTCGGGTCTACATACGTTATTACTCTGGCAAGAAAGGATCCGTCTCCTGCGCGCAAAGAACCACTGCCAACGTTATGACTTACCAATCCTAGCCGAGCCTTGAAGCTTGATCTAGTATTGCACATGTAGGCTTGAAGTGCAACTTGAACAGGGAAATACAGTCGACTCCCTCTTAGCCCATATCAGGTATAACAACATACATACTCTCTTAAGGCATTTTGAATTATCCCGAGTTGGTTTGCTTGTAACCTTAACCCATACCTATTACAAATAATTGTAACCTCAGATTAAGGTTCAGAGTTGTCACAGTCATTTTGCAATGTCAATTCAATTTCAAGTATATTAGATAATACAGTTACTTGTATTTATCCCCTCACACATGACCAGTATATTGTAGGATATGTTCTTCACATGGTCATCAGGACTATTTCCCAGCCTCCCTTTGGAAGATCTAGCACAAGAACTTAACATTGATATCAATTCTATCTTGGCTATTTGGTAGGGTTAATATCTGTAATCCTAGTCTCCTGTTGCCATGTCAGGCAGCTTACATCTAGCTTGGGAATATGCTGAAAACCCATCTGGTCATCATCACTTCATCAATATGCTATATGTTTCTCCCAAAGTATTTCAAGTGATCTTATCACTGGTTGAATATCATTCTATCTTTTACAACCAATCAAACAATCCATAGAAATCTGTAGAGGTACAATTAGGCATACCACTCTATCAGATGGAACAATGTTGCAATCTTGGAGGATATTGCATGCTTTGGAGATTGCTTAGTGTTACGTTTTCTTCTTCTTTTGCCCCTATACCCGATTACCTTCCCCGAATACTTCTCCTTTTGACCGTATGATAACCTTTCCTTGATCTTATACGTTTGTCTCACGACCCGGACGCTATTTCCGTTCTAGGCATCAGTTATTCTTTTGCCTCGTGTCCCTTTTCTTCCCTTCCTTGATGGTTGCCACGATACGATACTTGTGACTTGACATGACTCACCATGAGTCATTCCGCAGTAGAGTACAGCTTGGTCCGTGCACCACCAGCATACCTATTTAGACTAGCGACTGGATACGTAGTCTCCCCAAGTAGTTTCTCCCTTGTATCTTGCGACTTAGCAGTCAATAGATCCATTGGTTTCTCCAACGCTTACTTTGCGAAGCCTCTTGGACGTTCTACTTCACCGATACCTTCTACTCGAAGGCCCAGATTCAAACCCAAGACCTCCGGCTTGAGAGGCAACGATACCTTCTGCTCGAAGGCCCAGATCCAGATTCCCTAACAAGGGCTACGCTCGTTCCTATCC
>JBBPKO010000163.1:6858-21783 GCA_038089295.1 Xerocomus amazonicus
ACAATACTGACTGGGTTCTATTAACGCGAATATACGTATATATACGACTGGTCGGAATGCCAAGATAATTAAGGATGCACAGTAAAAAAAACGGCCATAAACCAAGAAACAAATTATTAGGAAAATGGGTCTTTGAGCGTACGAAGGCTCCTGACACGGTGCATCAACACCTACAACTCGTGAGATACAAGATGATCATGGCGAGAAAGTTGCACGCACCTCGACCTCTTGGGGCTGCAGCGTACCCCGTGTGTGCTCCTCTTCAACGCCTTTTTCTATGCTCTCCAAAATATCTTGGATTAGCTCGCGATAGTCGACACCGAAAAAGTGGGTCAACTTGGCCGCCCTGCGTCGCCGGAGTTGGAACCGCGACACCTTGGGAGACGTGAGGAATTCAGAGGACAACGACGACATGGATGCCTTGGACGGTAACGAGTGTCGTCGTTCCGACTTGAAGGACGTTGCAACTGAACCACGGTGCGAATTTACGGTCACGTCATCCTCTGAAGGGGACTCGCCGATGCCGCCATGAAGGAAACGATGGAGCTCAACTAGCGATTGGCGATCATCCTTTCGAAGAGCGTCAGTGCATGCAACATCGGTCAACATACCAACACGTACTCGATCGATGATATCAACTAGGGAATTCAAAGAGTGTTGATAATTGAGATAGATAGATGACTGGGCTAGCACTTGCTGGTATCCAGATAGCGATTCCGCAAATGAGTCGGCGAATGATTGTGCGAACGAGGAAGGGGTAGGTGTGTCGTCCATGACAGGAAGTAATCGTGTTGACGAGTCCGACGGGCCCGGACGATGCAGTGTCTTTCCAATGTATGCAGATTTGTTTGGATTGCGAGAGTTCAAAGACAAATCGAGCGTCAAGACATAAGGATTGACACTGGTAGGTGATGTCGGTTGAGAAACGGGTACTGCACGAGTATGAAAGAGTGTCTGGGGAGGTGGAGTACCAAACACCTGTTAATCCAGTGAGCAATGCAGAGACATACGGGATTAGCCTGAAGTACGTACCTTTTCCATTTTCTGCGCTCGGCGGACATTGAGTGCCTTCTCTTTTTCGTCTAGTTCCTCTCTGCCACGGTCAAAGCCATCCGTAGGTGTATTTTTGCGCGCGTGAATCCGGTGCTCCGGGTTGGACTCTTCAAGGCGGGCGGGCTGGGGGCCGATGACATTTTCAATGATAGCCTCGGGTGGAACGCGCGAACCAAGGCAGCGATGGAGCTTGGCCAACTTGTCTCGTTTTCGTCGCTTGTCAGCCTCTGCTTGTGCCTCGGAACTGAGGGACTCAACGAGAGAAGGTGTCGAACTACTCTGATGTATGCGTCGGGGCCTGAGTGACGGTGGCACGAGAAAGCTAAGGCCGCTCGCATTGTCATCATTGGGCGCCTCTTCATCCGATAGGTCGATAAATGATCTCGTAGACGCAGTCTCCGGCAAGTCCGCAAAGTTGTGTGGACGACGAGATTTTTTGACGTTCTTTCTACCTTGTTCTTCATTCATATACGACGTGAACAAACCTGGCGTCAGGGGAATCGAGTGCCTGCGCCCATCCGGGGACCAGAGTCCGTCCGTCTGCCAGGGAGTGCAGGGTTCCGTCTCCGTGACGGGTGATTTCACAGCGACTGAGGCAGACACGGCGTGCCGATGGTTTTTATGCTTTGTGAGCAAACCTGCCAACGAAGGCGAATGTGATTTCTTCAACACACGAGGGGACTCAACATCCGTCGCTGACTCCTCGGCACCTGGCGTTCTACCAAAAACGCGAGTGAGCTTGCGGTTTCGTCGAACACGGTCTGCTCGTTCATTTGCAGCAAGTTGATTCGATGTAGGTGGGAGGGGCATGAGAAAACGATGGACGGGGTGTGGTGATAAAGATATGGAACGTTTTGCTGACCTGAACCGCCTGCCACGTTCAGAGGGCAAGTCCGATGCCGGTGAAAGGGAGTACCGGTCCATAACCTGCTGTGGAGAACCAGGCGGCGGGGCAAATTCAAGGGGAGAATAGGGAGAAGATGGACTGGAGAATGGTTGCAGGAAGGCGCAGTTGACTTGCTCGCTAGAGGGACTGGGAGGTGCAAATACCATCGAGGAGAGAGCGACGGAAGAGGCTGACTCCGACGGGGAGCATACCTGCGGCGATTGTTGGGCAGTATGGGAGGTGGGACTCGGTGGAGCAAACTTCATGCTCGCGAGGGACATCGCAGAATGGTTGTAAGATGAGGTAGAGTAGATGCTAGGAGATGGAGCGCGGGCGATTTCCCGAGACTGGATATTACTTAGGTCGGAGGTAGATTGAGAACAGAAATCTATAAAGGAAAGATAGTCATGGTCGGTGACATCGTAAACGGACTTGGGTCGTGGCGAATCATGAGACATGGCGGGAAGAGGAAGAGACAGGCGAGGGAGCAGATGAGGTGCCGCACGGGGAGGGTGGGTAGGGGAAGGCTGGCTAGCCAGGCCGGACTCGGAATATATTGAAAAGGAGCGCGTGGAGGAGGAATCAGACAGTTGTGAGTTTGAGTTTTGCTGTAGAGAGTGATGATACGATGCCGGGGATGACAACTGTCGCGATGGTGTGAGAATGACCCGGACTGGTAGGAAAAGAAGTACATACCATGGCTGTATCATAATCGCTCAACCCGGATGACGGTCTAGAAGTATTTTGAGCGGGTGGGACAAGTGGCTGCCGGATTTGTCGATCTACGGTAGCACGATGGAGCTGACGCAAACAAGACGAAGCAAATAACGGGTTACCTTGCACCGCATCCGATTCAACCCCTTCTCCACGGTCGTTACGGCGATCTGGTTCGTGGCGCTTTGATCCACTGGCAGAGAAGAGGCTGAGCGACTCACGACCGATCCAGAGGAATTTCTCGACTTTGTTGAACGCAGACGAGGGGCTTGGGCGAGAGCGTGAGTCGGTTCGTGAGGATTCCGGTTTTGGATCGTCTGTGAGATGCCTGGTGGCCTGTTTCGGCGTCAGAGCTTCGTCTGTGTGTAGTGAAGAGTGAGTAAGACGGGCTGTGAAAGGCGCAAGACGCACCGATATCTGGGCGAGGCTGTGTCGAGACGGCGTCCCAGGCAGGTGCCGGATTGAGGTAGGGATTTGGGGTTACCGGACGGGAGAAGGAGGGGAAGGCGGAGTGAGGCGGGGTTGCCGGGTGAACATCTGGCCAGAGATCAGAAGGCTTCTTTCGCTGAGCGTCTTGCTTGTTTCGCGTCGCGTCGTGTTCACGCTGTCCCGTCCTCCGTCCAGCATGGGCCCTGCGCGGCGGGGGCGGAGGAAGGCTGATGGGAAATTCTGCGGTATGTGTGTAAAACGTGCTCGTCGGTGAACCGCTATTGCGACGCGTGAGTTCGTCGTGCTCGAGAAGCGCTTCAAGATTTGGCGAGATCTGAAGCGCATGATTTGTGACGACGGACGGACTGAAGACGGGCGACGGAGAACGAGGAGGAGTAGCCGCCATGACAAAACAAGAGAGAGAGAGAGATGAAAAAACCGAAATTGTCGCTTATAATAATTTGAGCACGGCTAAGCCAGAATACAGACAGAATATGAATATGAAGTAGGATCAGTCCTTGACAACCACCCGACCCTGGCAACACCCAACCTCATGTTACCACCCTTCGAGGCGGTAGTGGAGGCTTGTCTGCTCTCGTAGCCACCTCCCTCTCCTCACCTTCACTAGACAACCTTCGCGTTTCATCCCTCGACACGATCGACTTCAACGCTTCTGATGCCGCAGACGCCGTCCCAACCACAACCGTCTCATCCGCGCTTTCGCTCCCGTGTCTCACCGCAGCATAAGAAATCGTCCGAGGTGGTAACGGCGGTGGAACTACACGCGGAGGAGGTATACTCACTTCGGGTGCGAGCGACAATGGGGTCACATCATAGTTTCCATCATTTGTCTCACCACCACGAGGTGAGCTAGGAGACGACCCCTGTCCTTCTTGACTTTGCTGTCCACTGAGAATAGGGCTCTTCCACAAGCGATACATCCCCTGGATCGTCGCGCCCTTTGATTTTGTTTCCGGAGCAACCGGAACGGCCGCAACGTTTCCCATAGACATCACCTCACCTCTGTGACTCGCATGAATCCCTGGAATCGTCATCGTCCGTGCTTGCGAAGGCTGTGTGTGTATCAATGACGGCGCAAAATTCTCTTCCCCTTCTTCCATGGATTCGTGGTCCTTGAAAGGATCCCCGTTCGCATCACCCAACGACCGCGACAAGCCTGGGGATGTTGACCCGCTGGATGGCGCGGTCGTTCGGCCACCCGATACATTAGGCGAGCCCCCATTTTTTCCATCACTTCTTGCGGGGATAGGAACAGGTGACGTGCTTCTGTGGTCCCTGTCCAGTTGTTCGCGCTCCCTTCGCTCTATGACCGCCGCACGCATATCCGCATAACTTTGACGGCCATGTGTGCTCTCGGTCCGGACGCGTGGATCGGATGGACCAACATCTGCAACATCATCAGAAGCCTGATTCACACCGTTTTCTCTCTTCAGGCCCCAATTGACACCCCATTTCCGCATGGCCTCCTTTGCGGTGTTGCTCAACGCTTGCTTGTCTCCCGCTTTGGACTTGAGCGTGGACAAGAATGAACTCGCCGTGGATGTCCCTAGGGAATGCCGTGGATTCTTTAGGGTCATGCTGGTGTCCGAGAAGTAACTGACCGACTCGCCACCGCCTGTAGAAGATGAAAAAGAGTGCGCTCGTGATGACCTTGAGCGAGTCTGCGAATGTGTGGGTGACGAACGTGGCGAGGGGTGTTCGTAGGCATCTTGGTCGTTGTCTGATGCATCTAATAGTTGTGTTGCGGGGGCATCAGACATACTACCGTCCGTTTCTGACATCCGTTCCATTCTCCCACGTACTTCTCCCTCTACATCCTTTGTGTGGTTTTCGGATTCAAAATCTGCACCAGAATAGAACCAAGAGCGTCGTCTAGTTGTCGTCGACGTTTTCTCTGTTGACAAAGTCGGGGAGCGAATAATGGGGACGCTGTCCATCGAGGGTACTTCTGCCGGTGGCTCCTGTTCGGGGTGAACAACAGACAACCCTGCCTCCTCTAATGGCTGCAAAGGCGGGGATGGTTTGGCGGACATCCCTGGTGTGGGTGCTGCGACCGGGTTGTCTAGACGCACAGCATCGGCCCACACACCACCACGGTGAGCAGAGTCAGTGCTGTCAAAGAAACTGATGTCGTCCATGTTGGGAAGCACAACAGAGTCGATGATCTACTTGGCATTTAGAGTCCAAGCGAGTAACCCTCTCAGGAGACTACTCACGATCTCCTCGATTTTTGCCTCGATGGTGTTTAGGATCATACTCCAGGTGATCTGCCGATCGCTCACGATAGGCTCGACATTGATGACCATGCGTGGTGGCTTTGTGAAAGCATACCATATGCGACTACTGGGAGGACGTTTTACTTTGACGAGAAGGTTTCCTTCGAGCTCACGGAACACAACGGCCAAGACAAGTTTGACGGTATATGACTTGAAACGTGCTCCGAGGTTTATGACTGCGGTTGCTTCAACGGTGGCACGAACTTCGCCTTTATACGAGAAGCCGACCTCGAGTGAAGCATCGCCTTCTTTTGTGAGTTCCTTGAGCATGGGTTTGCTAAATGTGGGTGCCTTGTTACCGACGGAGAACTGGGTGACGGCGATATCGGTGAGGAAGGCAGGACGCTTGACTTTGGAGAGTTTTTTCATGAGACGGCCGATGATGTAAGATTCTAGCATTTGAGTCCTGTAAAAGCTATAGAATATGCGACCCAAGAGTGCGTTGAACCACCGCATGGGGATGACGTCGGGTTGTTCGTCGAGGGTAGTGACCAAAAAGTTCATCTCGGAAGGGAGAAAGACGGGTTTTAGGGGAAAGAGGGTGGGTGTACCTGCAGGATGGTCTGATGCATGGACGAGGGCGAAATACCAGTCTTCCATGTCGACACAAGAGCGGACAAAGATGAACCAAGGTGCGAGGGTGTCGTCTGGTAGCGGACTATCTTGGGTATCCTGTTTTTCGTCGAGTGCGATTGTGCGAGGTCTCAAGCAGATTGCGTTTCTACGGGTGAACAACTCGCCATCCAAGAGGCCGTCTGGATGAACGACGACGTCGTGGGAGGACAGCTCGATGACTGCCCCGCAGTCGGTCATTGCTTCGTCCTCGTATAAATACATGACCTTGCCCTTGAGGACGACGTACCACATGTCCTTTGGACGGGAACGCTTTGGGTCCTTTGAGCGAGCATCAAGGTAGGATTTGACGAGGGTCACGTATGAGGAGTCGACGACAGACTCTTCAAAGGTGCGCCTGACGGTGAGCCAACCCCTGCGGGTGTGACAAAGGTCGTTGACATCGGAGACGATGGGTTCGGACTCGTGTTGTGGTGTTGGTGGTGTTAGTGGTGGTGTGGGTGTGGGTGTGGGTGTGGGTGGTACTGAAGTGTAGATGGTGATGGCGATGAGGGTGAGGATGAGGAGGGGTAGGAAAGTGAGTCCGCCGAGAATGTACGCGTAGAGCAGCGCACGCAAAGACATCGTCCGAGAGTAAGAACACGTTGTCGAGGACAGGACGAAAACAGGCTTGAATTGGAAGTTGCCTCGAGGCAGATCAACATCGTATTTAACCATCCAACCCTTTTTCATTTCCTGGTTCTGTTTAATGCACCTCAGAGGAAGATCTCGCAACGTTTCTCCAGTCGCACTCGCTCGACTCGCCTCAGAAGAGCGAAGACAACCATCGGACATGCCACCACACAACCAACAGTGCCACCACTCTCAGCGCGCGCAGCGTCTCAGAGCCTGTGAACAACTTTGGGAGCTCGAAAAGACCCGTCTCAGCGACGAAAAGCGTCGGAGACGAGAACACGACGCAGACCAAGAACGCGTCCGTCTTACAGAGAAACACCGACCCATAACCGTACGTACCCCGCCGTCTCGTCCCGCTCCATCGCTCACCCTCCCCCAGTCCCGTCTCGAACCCCCACCGCCATCCAGACGGGACCAAGACCCGTTTCAGTATGCGTTCATGCCTCCTTCCGTCCCTCGCTCTCCCAAGTCTTCCAAGAAGACCGTTGCCAATGCCCATCATCGCACTGTCTCCTTCAAAGAGGTCGTCAACGCCATGAACGGCAAACTTTTTCCCCTCGATCCTGCCGAGCGCACAGACGACGCCAGACGCATCGCTGGACTACCCATCCCGACAACTTCCCCTCACAAGCGCATCGCATCCGTCCGCGCCGACCTCCTCGACAACCTTCTCCAGGCCGTCGATTGGCATCAATCAGAGAGACGACACGCCAAAGGCAAAGACGTCGACCGCGTCCAGTGCTCGTCCAATTCCTCCATCCCTGCCCCCTCATCGCTCTCCGTCCCGTCGTCCTTATCGGCCGCATCATTATCTTCCGCCACCCCTTTCCGTTCCAGCTCGTGGCTCTCTTTTGGTAGCTGGCGGTCCACCGCCACCGACATCACCACCCCTGATTCCCCCGTGTCACCCTCGCCCAGTTCCCAGCCCTGCATCCTTCCGACCCTTATCGATTCCCATCGCGATTTCCACCCACGCGCCGCTTTCATTCGCACATCCCTCGAGGACAGCCCCCTATGTCCTCCCCTCTTTTCCACTTTGACCCCAGACCATGATGACCCATCGATCACCCCTTCCACTTCCACAGACATCTTTTCTTCTCTTGGCATACGCGGAACCCTCGTTAAACGTGTTACCCGTTCTGTCGCCACCATCGTCGAGGCTGCCAAGGGTCTCCAATCCGCATATATCTCTGCCACAATGTTTGCTGCTGGAAACCCATATCAGGGCACTGACAGACCGCCACAGCATCACCGCCCACCACGATGTCAACAAGGGCAAGTCCGACCCGAAGGTTACCGCGCACTTGCCAAAGATGTTCGAAAGTTTATTGATGCAACCACACCGATCAGTCAAACAAGTGAACCTGTGCACTTCATTCCGCTTGTTTCGCCGCCATCGGGTAATGCCGGTATAGCCAATCCCCCACTGCCAAAGAATGTGGTCATCTTCCCTTCCCCTCTCCGACCCCGTACACCCCCCGCTACTCTGGCATACCGTATGCGGCCCGTCGCCAACCCCGCCGTCCTCCGTCTCAAGGCTTTGCAAAACCTCATGTTTGCACGTGGCAAGGAGTGGGAGGGCAGAGCGCGCGAGGGCGGACTCGGGTGCGGCAAGGAACGTGTGCTCGGCATCGCTTTCGAGGGTCGTGGCCGCAGTGGCCTTGGATGTGAGGTCCGCTTCGTGGTCGCATGATCCGTTATAGCCTTAATATCCCTCAAGGACGCTCTCCCTGGTCTCTTATAATGTGTTATGCACATTTAATCCTAATTATCTGTTGTTCTCCCCTGTTTTTTTTTGTTCTTTGCATGTCTAGGGCTGAGGTATCTGTTGTATTGATATCCATCTCGTGATACTCTATTCGGAACTCTATACGTAGATCCTTTAGCTTCGTTGGCACAACCATGTCTTTCTACTCACAATCATTACTACAATAGCAAGCACCTTCCGTTTTCAAAAAAAAAAAGCAGGATATCACCAGACTATCGGCTAAGGTCCAGGGTAGAGCCACCTTGCGACCATGCTCGGTCCAATTGTTGGGCCCAAGGCGACGGTGGAATATTGCGACTCGGACCGACGCTAATGGGTGGAGCAGGAACAACATTGCGTGTAAACATGGGCGGCCGCCGCGGCTGTTGGATTCGCGACCCGTTTGGTATGTCCATTGCACGTTGCAAAGGAGGCCCGTTCCCCACTGGTACTGGTTGAGTAGCGTTGTGCTCCCAGCCTCCCCATGCTGTTCGCTCCTGTGGCTGCTCATTGTCAAAATTCCATGCGCCGAACCGAGAACCGCTCGAAACCGACTCGCTCCGCGTCCGGACTGGGTCCGCCCGCAACGTGGAGAACCTCCCGCTCTCTCCTCGGTCCAAGTCCAGTGTGACTCCTTTTTCAGCGAGCGAGGCCGGGTCAATACCAAGCACCCTCCGTAGCTCTTCGTTCTCTTTCTCTAAGCGAACAATTTCGGCCTCGCGTTCAACCGCCCAGTCTTCACTGAAATTCAAAGATGCATTCTCGGAGAGGGTGTCGATTAGCGATTGTACGCCGACCTCGATATCATCCGAACCCTCTTCAGCAGGCTCCGGATCATCCCCAGCCATGCAACGGTAGAGTGCCTGGAGACTTCGAGCGAGACGCTGTAAGCTTGTGGCGGTCTGGGTCTGGGTTGCGAGGTCGTTGAACCGATTCTGTGAATCGCATGCGAATATAAGGCCCTCGTAATGGCGTGTCAAAGTCAGTTCGTGCTGCTGGGCTGCGAGCTGTTTTTGATGGTTTTCATCATCATTGATGACAAGACGCACTGATAGTAAAACTGGGCACGCACCGCGTGATTGCGGAACTTTGTCATGATGGTTTCCATGGTATTTTCGTATTCTTTGAGCAAAAGACTAAGCTGTTTGTTCTCGTGTAATAATGTCTGGTTCTCGATAATGGAATGAGCGTTCATACGCTCCAATTCGGATTCAAATGTCTCTGAGGCAAACACGACATTGGGTCCTGCTGCGGATGGGGCACTGAGAAGACGTGCCTTTTGATATATCGGTGTTAAACCGCCTGAGCGCGAAACCTGAACCGGAATGCGTAGCTTGTTCCTTATCGAGCCCGCGTCTCAGGCCAAAGGGTGGATTGGGGGAGGGTGTCGACTTACTTTGAGGGACGTGGCCCTGGACTGGAGCGTAGCGGCCACTTTCTGGTTGTGGGCGAGCTGGTCGCTGAGCTCGTGGACGATGAGCCATGCGCGTAGCAGTTCGCTGTCCATGATCATGGTGTTAGTGCAAGTGTGCGTGGGAAGCGGGGAGCAGACAGTCGTCTCCCTTCTGTTTCGATTTCGATCTGAGCACGTTCCCTTCGGCAAGCATCCCAATTTCAAGCATTCTCCACTTTTTTTTTTTCTTGTCAACACTTTCTCTCGACGTCCCTTCTTTCGTCCAATGTCTTCGGCTTCTACTTCTAGTCTTTCTGCGTCTGTAACTCGTATTTTATCCTTGTCCGGCTTTGCCAAGGAGCTCAAGACAAAGGACATCCAAGCTGCTTTCTCCGAGTGGGAAGGCGTCGGCGGAGGATTCAAGATTAAATGGAGAGACGACACCAGTCTCCTAATCGTCTTCCAGGATGCTTCTGTAGGTGCGTCTTCATCTACATCACATCTCCGTCCGCGGGCACTCTCACCCACACTGCCCCACTTGTAAAGCCAAGCGTGCCTATCTCCACTCCCTCGCATTCCCTCCTGCCATCCTGGCCACCAGTCCAACCGTATCCATCAAGCCCTATGATGGACCTGATGCACAGGTTGTCATCCAAACAGTAAATGCCCGCGGACAGCACAACAGCAATCCTTCTCGTGGTCACAACATGCGCGCCGCCTCCATTTCCGTATTCCCCAGCCGCAGCACCAACAACAGCCAGAACGGCAACCCCCTTCGTAGCGGAAATGGTCACGTGCTCAATACAACCATTTCAGAGCATTCGCCAAAGATTAACGGCCGCGAACCGTCTCCTACGCTTCCTACGCTTCCCTCTCACCCTTCGCTGAACGATCTCATTAATTCGGCCGTCTCCTCCGACGACCCCGCCATCTTGCACGCAGAGGGTCCTCCCAAAATTGGCGACCCAGGGAAGAGAATGCTTGGCGCTGCCCTCGGTGTGAGACACCCTGCTTTGGGACCACGCGTTATCAATGGAAATTCCTCTGGAAGTGGTAGCCCTGTGTCTGCCCCACGTGCGCCCCTCGATTCCACCATCCGGGACGTACAAAGGGCAATGGGTGGTCTTGTTGTTGAGTAACCATGCCCTTGTTGTGATTCGTTGCGTTTCAGTTGACGCGTGTGCAACAAATGTTTTTACGCATCCCTTGATCCTTAGCAGGTAGCCTTGTTTATATTTACTCCGTCTGTCGGCGCATTCGCACGTTCCATTTTTCACTGTCCTTCATTAGTCTCATCCAGGTACCACTTATCCATGTATACACCGTCACCATCATTCGTCCGCTTTAGTTGGTGTAACTTTCGGAGCGACGTCAGTCTGTCACATCAGGGTCGTGTGCACGATATAAACTCTGGGTCATTCGAAAAAAAAAAAAAAGAAAAAGAAAAAAAAAAAAGACAGGTGCCTGTGGTCCGATTAGTCTTCAATGGCTGATGGATTTGTCACAAGATAGCCATGATCAAAACAGACGGACCAATCGTGGCCTTGCTGGAAGCGCGTGGCACCACATCCTGACATCTGGACAGGTGGTGCTGTGCCAACTTGCTGGCAATCAGCGTACGTGAATCAGATGGTCGCAGCCAGCCCCAATCTGACGAACAAGTACAGCATTCAATGCTGCGCCGTTGACGCAGTCAGCTGAGACGGGCGTGTTTCGCCCCCAAATGCCATTTCATTATCAATCGCTGGTAAGTGGCAGCTCCGAGCCGTCACGACGCCTCTTCAGGTCTTTACGACATCTACATTTGTGGGACTGTAAACGACTATCCCCAATTGATTAATGATTATGGTGCGAGTCGGCCTTGTCCATGAGAACCTCGTGTTCCCATATCAGGTCCTGTTAACCCATCACTCAGTACTCATCCTTCCCCACGCACGCCGGAGACCGGTCAAAGCCGTCCAAGACGCCTATTGGGAAACGTTAAATCACGGAAGCACGTCATGGAAGCAATTCCATAACAGTGTCATACTGGCTCGTCACTATAGAACGCCGCATTAACCAAGGTTTCACGGCGCTGTCAACACGTGGTCCAGGTGCGCCCATGCCCCACTACTATCGCAATCCTATTCTTTCCTGATTCACGCGTCGACCCCCCTCTTGCGGCTCCGCCCCCGTTCTGGCCTTCCTTCAATCCGCTGATTTGCCGGATATATCATGTACGTATCGCACTTTCAACTCAGCATGGATCCCTTTCTCTCCATTCTTGCACCCGTGTGGTATACTTGGTACAGCCAAAACGTGTTTCAGAGACCCCCGCATCCGGATCGATCTACTGGCCCCGTCACTTCGGGTCCATCGCGGTCATTTGATAATGGAAGCCCGAGTGCAGCCCTAAGTTCAAGTCACGCACTTTCGAGGCATCCGATCAATTGCCAACGTCAGAGATACACGGGTATATATGCACAGGAACGTTGAATCTGCGCGTCCCTGACACCCCATCCTCTTACCTGCGCTCTTTACCATCGGTTATTTAGCTTCCCTAGGAGCCGCCTGATTCGGAATTTATGATATCCACTGCCTACCCTTATCCCGTGAATGATAATAAGCCAACCACTCGGCGGCCAGCCTTGCAACCGCACATATATTCGCCATCCGAATCGCACTCCTCGCCAAGAAACATCATGTATCCCCACCCCCACGTCTCTGTAAGCCCCCCACCCCACTACATCTACTCTGGCTACGAGCAATACTACTTCAAAGGCGGCTGGGCACATTCCGCTCCTAGTTCTTGGTCAACGCTTTATCCCCTCCCCCTGTCTTCTTCGCTTCCAGAAACCGCTATCAACCCCAAAGTCACTATTCTCCCTCCCCAGTCCATTATTGTTTCCGACATCGATACGCCGTCGTCTGTATCTTCACACTCTGTCCTGACGCCGTCATCACCGTTCGCAAGACACGATGTCGATGAAACCAAGTTTCAATCGATGGAGTTCGACGAATTCGATTGTGATGACGATGAAGACTACATTGACTCTGATTTTGCAGACGAGATGGAGGGGATAGATGAGACCGATCTGGAGCATACGCTCGTCTATGGTGCATCTGCACCCCATTTCGTCAAATCCACTTCCGCGCTCGAAGGCGCATTAGGTGACACACAACAGCCATCGTCCTGTAACACCGATTTCGGTTTGACTTCGCCAGCCGACCGAAGGCTGTCTGCTTCTGTTCCGGGTTACCCGAGCGCGTCGAATCGGTCGACCGGGATATCTCACCAACGCACGACGTCGTCTTCTCCCGTTCCCGAAGTTTCATACCCCTCGCAACACACGTATACCCCTCGCAACTCCTCATCCATGTCCTCACAGACATCAGATGCACTGTACCACCACATGCCACCGTCCTCGTCGCTCGCTGGCGCATTCACGTCCTCCGTTCAATCATTGTACGCATTACGATCCACGACCCATCCACTGCCCATTCTACAGCCTCAGCCGATCCGCCCTATACCCCCTATACCCCTAGCGGATCTCACGTGCAGCGCGGACGACGGCAGCGTTCCAGATCCGTGTGCGCAGCCGTCTCACTCATCACTGCGGACACTGTCACCGCTTCCATTACTCTGCCAGCCCGTATCGGATGCTGTCAGGTATCAGCTCAAGGAACGGCCGTCTAGCGGCGGCCTTGATGACGTTTGTTACGACGAAGAGAACACGTCGGATTCGATGTGTGAAGATATCATCACAGCATCGGAAAGCCACCGGTTCACACGAGATGGGTTGACGTTTTGTCCAGCGCATTCGTCAACCGACGGATCTTGTTCCGTTGGGGAAAAGATATATCCCGTGGGTGCGTGGATTTGCCGATAAGGTGGCAGTGATATCCATGCTTTTGAGGACGTTTTTGGGAATGCATAACGACCCGCTTATTTTCAAGGCATTATCATATCATATGTAAAGCATGCAATGGGTTTTATGGTCTAATAGAATGTATTTTGTTCGCTATTCACAGGTCGCTTCAATTTATGTAACTAGAGAAAACAGACATGTAACGATTTATTAATCGGAAAACGGTGTGCTAGGGGACATTAGCCGGATATTACGAAGCGATACTAATTTTTTTGTCTGCGGCTGGGAACAAAGGAAATGGCAGGGTCGTTTGGTTCTGATGAGAAAAAGCTGCGCCACGCGCCGAGGATGTATCGTCAAGTCTCCATCGTGATCCCATATGCAAAATACCTGAGAACATGTCACATGTCACCCGCGGCAGAAGTAGTTCGCCTCCTCGGGTCACGGGACGTTACTGGCCGTGTCCAAACCCTGTCTGGGTCACGCACACAATATTTGCGCGGACTACAGGACGGAACGCAAATCCGAGAATTATTCGACGTATGCCGACTCCTGCGCAGTTTATCATTCGAGGTGAGGTGTTGTCCTGGAGTAACACATGGATCATGTTTTGACCATTGCGGACGACTGTCCATCCTAACAATTGGCGTCTTGACATCTTGCGGCCCTGGAATGCCCGAAGATCCGTGGACTTGAGGTTGGCCAACCTGTCGCATTTCAGTGGCTGATGTGGCCGAAAGGATAGGCAAGCCTGGACTGGGCATAACCGAAAATAGTCGCCGATCTCCCGCGCTGCATCCGTCGCCGAGTGTAATTTCTCGCGCATGAACAATGGGCGAATCCGTAAGCGGGTCATCGTTATTCAGGTTGCCTCCAGGGGTCGGGAACAATTCGTCCAACGTTTGTAGGCAATCGGGGAAAGATCTCTTGGAGTGCTTATCGGTCACTTCGTCTATGTCCTGATGTTTTGGCACGTTCGCGTTTCGGTGGCTGGGATGGAGCCGTGGCGAGCTGTTTACACCACGTTTGAGGAACCGAGTTTCAGAAAGCCAGTGCCTAAATTCGTTGCTTCCTAAAGCGGGGTTTCGGTCTAATGATGTGGTCGTCCTAGTGGGTTGTTGAGTATAATGGAAAGAGACAGGCAGAAGTCCCTCGAAATAGACTTTCGTGCGCGCCTCCATGTGCTTCCTGTAGGTACCTTGGCATTCCTGGATGCCCCGTGCGGGTCCGATGCTGTCAGACAGGGCTCCGTAAATCGCATGTCGTTCGTCCCTGGTGAGAGGCTCCAAGTGGGGAAGAAGTGCCCCCTT
>JBBPKO010000164.1:11636-48370 GCA_038089295.1 Xerocomus amazonicus
CTCATACCTTCGCCATAGCCAATTTCAATATATATATGACAACACTACGGATGAATGTCCCGCGATTGGCGTCTTAACCACGCAGAACAGAAATTTATGGGCAAAGGTGGGTGCGCGATATGAATCCTGAGGTCTCTGAAATATAAGGTGAAACTAGGATTTTGAACGTCTGTCCTCTACTCCCCGTAATGAAGCTTTGCTTCGCGAGATTCACTCATCAGCTTTTGTTGTGTCTTTGGATGATTCATTTCCCCCCCCAGACAGCGACGTAGATGTTTCACGATCCTTGTGGCATGGAACACTCGTAGTGAGTACCCTGTCTTTTAAAAACGCCTCGTTTATAGATTTTTGCTGCGCTGCCTTGCAATGGCGATGCTCTGTGTAGTTGCCTTCACACCCAACCGGGACACCGCGGGGACTTTCATCGCGCTTTGTCGACAAACCTGTCCAATTCGTAATCTTTGATAACAATGTTGCGGGATTGATGGGGGAACATAGTGTCATGGATGGAACCCCTACTATCCGCCTGTGCGATGAGCTGCTCGGATTCTTGGCAGATCCCACCTCGGATTTCCAGTTATTGCCGTCAACCCCTGCTGCAACCCCGGAACCTCTTGACTTCGATCTGGCATCCATGCCCGACATCTACCAAGCGATATCAAAAGCCCAGCAGTCACTGCACGACCTTGCATCGTCACACTCGCTGTCTTTCTTCAGAACGCAATACGGCAAAGCTGCCATAAAGTCATTCGGCGTGGGACCCGATGGATGGGCTCAAATGGTCGTTCAAATTGCATATGCGCGACTCGCAGAACGGTTTAACGGGGAAAATGAACGAGTCTCACCGTGGCCCGTAGGCACGTATGAGGCTGCTACCACCAGGAAGTTCTACAAGGGACGTACGGAAACTATCAGGGTAGTGAGTAATGAGTGTGTTGCGTTCGTGCGAGCAATGCTGGGGCAGTCTGGTGAGTTGGCGAACCTCACTATGTTCTGTCATGAATGACTGATGTATGTATCAAGCGACGAAGGATGAGAAAATAGGATTGTTGAGAAGTGCGGTTAAGAAGCACTCGCAACTTGCACAGGAAGCCGCTGTAGGGGAGGGTGTGGACAGACACATGTTAGGTTCGTCACTCGCTTTTTCCTCGCTACGTCAGTTAATTTACTCACTGTTATCAGGACTTCGCCTCTCCAAACCACCCTCTTCGCCCGCGCCGGCACTATTCACAGACCCGCTGTACACTCGTTCCTCGCACTGGACGCTATCTACGAGCGCTGTTTTCAGTGATCATGTTACGGTATATGGATGGGGCGAAGTTGTTCCTAATGGCTTCGGAGTAGCTTACATGACCGGATTCGACGGTATGTCCACCTAAACTTGGACCGTGTACGAGGTACTTAAGCGAGTTTCGAGTATAGATTACCTACAGTTCACGATTACCTCTCGCGCCGAGATGCCCAATGCAGAATTTGGAGAGGAGATTAAGAGAGCAGCTGAGGAGCTCTATCAATTGTTCGCTAGCTCCAGTCCAGTGGTTGGGTTGAAGCTTAGTTCAAAGCTTTAATAATAACTTTCATAGTGTCGTTACCCGTTACATAGGGCCTGAGGTCTCTGAGAACTCGAGAGTTGTCCAGAATGGGACTGCCGAAGTGCTACCGTGTCTAAATACCTCGAGGCTGTGCTATACGACGTCACACTATGACTTTCGACCCTAAATGTGTTCTGGGGATTCAGCGATGCCATTACAGAGTGTGCACTGTGCGCAGCATTCGTAGTTTTCGGTTTTGGTTAGAATTGTCTAGGAAGTTCCCAGTCAGGCGCAGATGTCCGAGTTGCGAAGAGGAGTTAGTCTTAAAGGTGGGATATCTTCAAGTTGGGTGGCACTCGATAGTTTAGCGCCAGAGTGTTGGAATTGCTGGGGACTGTCATCAGAGAGGTGTTTGTGTATGTACGCGTACGCCTAATTTTGCGAGGCGAGCCTGTATGAAACGTAGCTGGCGCATCACATAGCCCAAGATTCATCAATACACCACCTTTCAACCTCACCGCCGTGGCAAACCGCCTTAGAAGTGTGAAGTCGGGTAGTGATTGGTCCTCAACGAACTGCTGGCATATAATGTACATCGCCAATCGTCCGTTTCGAACACAACTCTGCTCTCGATCAACATGATCCAAACTTTATCCTCCAGTCCGCTTAATACAGCCGCGCTATCCGATCACACCTTTCGTTTACTCCAGTACGGTATTCGGACATTCAGGGCCATTGATGATTCTACCAAAGAAGCACGTGGAACTCTATCGCATTCTCGATATGCCATCCACTTCACCATCTGCGGTGATTCGTCACGATCGAGGCGGACTGACGTCTGCCTTATGACTTTTCTTCTCGTTCTCCGGGTGGCCGTCAGTGGCGGAAACTCAGAAACCCAGGTTATTGCCGATGCTATGTATTGCTGCCTTCCAATACAACGTTCAGACTCGAGCTCGGAATGGCTGTGACGACCCACTCCCATGACGATTCCTTGCATCACGGCGAGCAGCGCTCGCCCTATTTTCTACAAAGTCCCGGTCACAGTTGCGTCAAGTAAACCCGTCATCACTGCACAATATCCGTTGGGGACTGCTCGTGTCGCAAAATGTGTTGTCGTCGTAGGCTGAGCGAGGGAATGGAGGTCCTTGACTTCCACAGACCAGCCTCGCAACATCACGATGCCTTCAGAATGGTGGCTCAGTCGTCTTGGGAGAAGTAGCTGGTGTAGGAAGAACTAGTGGGGTTCATGGTCAACAGTTCCTCGATTCCCTTGATAGCGCCCTTCAACTTATCAGTCATGTATTGATCCCTCACCGCCTTCAACAAACCTACCGGCCACAGACCCTTCTAGCCTCGGCTGTTCATTTACTGAAACGACTGCAGTGTGCCTGTTGCTACACCAGAAAACTGCGTGTACTAGGAAAACTTGGTGTCAAGTTTTCTACCGATATCACCCTGGAGCCTCGGATTGCGTGGCAGCAATACTGCTGATGCAAGGAAGCCCCTTATCACTATCATCAATCCATTGTGACAAACACTAGAACTGATCGACTGATCACGAATTGCCTAGCGCCTACGGTGTCGACACCTTCACATCGGACGATTCGGCAGATACATGGATACCCGGTGGCCAAGGTCGGCAAATGGGCGTACACGTTACGACGCGACCGCTAGGGTGGAAGCCTCGCAGAAAGTCCATCACGACGCTATTGATGAAACGAATGGATGGAACCGCAAGAAAGTTGAGCGCTGAAACGTTAAAACTTGAAACGAGGGCGAAAACGGACAAATGGAAGGGAGATGGGACGTCACACGTACTGGCTCCTGCGACAGTTTACCGCAAGCTGGATAGCATCGAATTGAGCACCGGTGAAGCCTTGGGGTGCGATGTGTGAAAGATGCTCTTCCGGGGTGGTCAAACGACAAGCCATGAAAGGGCAAATATCATTCATATCGCGAGCTTGTTAGCGAAGAACTGCACACGTTGTCCATGAGGAAGGGTTTGGTTTGTTCTTCTGCGTTCTTCATGGCTCAACGCTTCCCAGCTCGATTAGTTGGTTCTAGTATCATAACCCCAGAGGCTTGCTGATAAGGCCTACAGTGGACCAACGAAATCATTGCATCCATCTGCCAATACAAGCGTAACGGTAACGGAGACATCGCATCGCGGAGACATCGAGACACAGCAAATTGAACAACACAGCAACGATGCCCGCAACAATATTTACTCGTCATCTTCATCCTCTTCAACTACTGCCTTGGATTTCTTCGTTCGGGATGTTGTAGCCTTTGGCTTCTTGGCAGCCGCAGCTTGCTTCGTCGATGCAGAACGCTGTCCAATGCATAAGAACCTGAAAAGATTTATCACAGCGGACCAACCTTTCTCTTCTTGCTAGCGGATTCGTCCACATCATAATCCTCTTCATCTTCCGCCTCGGCCAGTTCCTCCGCAAAGTCCTCACCGGAGGCTTCAGATTCATCCTACAATCGGAACCACTCAGCTTCACAAAAAAAATTCATGCACTTGTAATTCACTCACTTTAGTAATTTTCTTTTTGGCGGAAGTTTTCTTTGAGACGGCTTGCCGTCGAGCCGCCCCTTTTGGTTTCTCTGCGTCCTCTCCCCCCTCGCGTTTCTGGAAGATAGATAAAGATGACATTCAAAGATGAGCGATGACGCGAACCTTGACGCGGGGCTTCTTGGTGGTGGTGCTCTTGGCCTTTTCCTCAACGTCCTCAGTTTCACCCTCGTCCTCAACTTCATCCTCGGTCTTCTTCGGTTTCGTCGCGCGTTTCTTCCTTGGTTTTTCATCTTCGTCCCCCTCGGCTTCCACTTTTTTCTTAGCAGGAGCGCGCTTCTTCTTGGGCTTCTCCTCATCACCTTCTGCATTTGTAGCATCGGCTGGCTTACGTGCAGTCGGAGGGATATCTTCATCATCAACATGTCCTTGTTCCCATGCACGTCGTACGCGTTCTTTGTCTTCATCTAGAAGATCCTCGAATCCGTCGAGATCATCAGGACTAGAAAACTTGACCTTCATATTGGTTATAATCCTAGGTGTAGTACAACCCCAGTGACGCCATGCACTGCGGAAAGGCACAAAGAATCCTCGAGTTAGGATAGACCACGGAAACGGAATGGGGACATACAAGTTGGTATTACCCCTAAAGTCGACGATGGAGCCAACTCGTAGGGCACCTTTAGGTATGGGGGTTCCTAGAAAACTGGTATACTCGAGTGCGTCATTGTACTATACACTTTCCTACCTGAGCAAGGCTTGGCACCTGTCGAGGAGTAAAATATGAGCGTCTGGCGTGAATGAAGGGTTTAGCTGGATCGCACACCTTTACATTTTGCACGAGCAGAGCTCGCGTATTCGAGGCGATAACCACTCTTTTTGGTCGCTCCCTCGTTGTCAGACATCAGTTATAGATGCGGTTGGGGTCGGAATGAAGATGTGGATGAAAGGGAAACAGATGCGGGTGGTTCATCTCGACGCGACGTGGTTTTGTTGAACCACCCTGTGCCTTCAAAGTCCGACCTCCGTGTTGCCTAACAGCGCACGGACCTCTTTTGATTGAGCTCGCTCATGGGTGGACCGAATTTTTTACGGGTTTCTGGAGATCATGGCCGGAAAGTCGGTCACGATCTTGAGTGGGTTTATTTGTCCAAACAACCGTGCTGCAGTTGGCAGCACGACGCACAAAGCGGACAGTGCATAGTATTGCCGTACAGCTACAGATATGCCACTAAATTACAAGCATAAAAACATATCATCCCGACTTATATTCGAATTCCTTCTGGATTCGTGAAATCGTACGTGTGCAGGCCACCGCCAGAGTCACCGCTGGGCCAAGGATTATCAGACACGCGTCAGTGTACAACTGCTCTGCACATACATGACCAGTGGGAGCTCCCCATTGTGCGCATTCCCGACGGAAAAATGGCCAACGTCAAAGTCAGTCCTCCCAATAACCATACCTTGCATTTCATCGGTCCCCAATGCCGGCTCCCATAGCCTCACACAGCCTGTCAAGAAGTAGGTGTTGGACCGACTCTATCGGAAATATATGACCCACCATCATTGCCCCCAGTTATGATCCCGATCCTATTCCTACCTTGAAACCAATTAGCTGCAACAACGCCACAGCCGCCACCGCCCACGGCATCCGATTCGTGATGTTCAAAACGGCAAAGTGGCCCGCGTGACAGCGCACGCACGTCATAGACGTGTAGTGCATTGTCATTCCGCGCAACAGCAAGAAGACACCCATCAGGTGAGAATGAAGCTTGATTCACTTCTCCCGAATTGTCTAGTTCTTGGTATAATCCAACTGATCGTACTTGGAACTTCTCGAGCTCGACCACTTCATATGTTTCTTTGACTCTGCGGCGAACATCGTAAAGGCGTACCGGATGTGTTCCATCTTTTCCCGATGTAAACAATACTAGTGTTGTGCCATCCGGACTCAGTGTCACTTCATCCCCGGCCTCTGTAGCATCAAATTGGATTGCCCGCGACCCTTTCGAAACGTCAAAAGCATGGTGAAAACCTCTGTGATCGTCTTTCTCCGTTGGTTCAGAGGACGAGAATAATAACTGTGCCGATGGTCCCTTCCCCCAGAGTGTACAGCCAGTAGCGTGGCCCGATCCTTTTGGTGCCGCACGAATCATATCGGGCGGTGAATCTACATCTAACATACCCTCAAAGAGATCTTGAGAGTACAGCGCGATGAAACTGCAAGACATTCGTCGGAATGCAAGTGGCTAAAGCGTCAACACAACATACCCATCATAACAAGTAATCGCCAGCGCGGAGCCGTCAGGGGCGTACACTAAATCTTGTGGCTTGGAATCCAACGTAACTGTGTTTGAGTAAGGAAAGCACGAGAACAAGAACGTGCGTGATCATCAGGGCCATGGACTTACCGTAGCGAATCGCGGCAAGATCCACGCGCGCACAATTGCTGTCACATATCTCCCACATTCGAACAGCGAGATCGTTCCCCGAAGACAGAAATTGTCTTGGGCTACATAGCACTGTAAGATGGATGCATACACGGGCAAATGGGTCTGCCTCACTTGAGGGGGTTAAATGTGATGTCATTCACGGAATAGTACTTCATCGCTGAATCTGTCGTAGCTCATCCATATTTTCGTAAACTTGAGAAGCGCGACCACTTACCACGGGATGTCCTGCGGGCGTGGCAATGGGCCGGTTGCACATGCACTAGTTCAGAATCTCATTGGGGCGTACTATGAAGCATTACAGGATCTTACCTTGACCATGATGGTAGACGGCCAACGAACCTGGCCTGTTCTCTGGAGGAGGAAGTAGATTTTCAACTTCAACGAGGTAAATTAGGCAAGAGAGCATGTATTTTTTTTTGTTGAATACCGACCTTCATCGGATTCTGGAAGACCGCCTTCTACCACGGCGCAGATGACCACACTACCCTGTGCCTGTATAATTTTATTGATAGCTAGGCGACGGAAGTGAGTCCAACACCCAAGTTTGATCACATGTACAACACTTGCATCCGGACATCAGATGGGGATACTTTGCAGTCAGCTCAAGCTTGGTGAATCCCGTTTCATAATAAAGGCTTGGTGAACGAGTGTGAAAAAGTCGTTCTTGTCTGCGGGCATGATAAAACGGCTTTGGAAATCGAGTGAGTCCATAATCTCTTGATATCTGATGGGAGGAAGTCAGACTCAATTCAGTGACGAGCACCGCGCTCACAAGTCCCCATAGACTTGCTGAAGCCCAGTCAAATGGGAGGCGACGTGGATCGACGGGAGGCTTTCTGCGAGGAATACAAAAAGGAGGTAGCGGGTGTGAGCTGGAAGGGCTGGCTGAGTCATGCACCGGCGTCAGGTCTTCTGCTTTCTTGCTTTCGGGCGGGGGAACCCACTGCAGAAAAACAAGGGAGTCAGTGCTCTGACCGAGAAATTATGATACGCCATATTACGTTTGCCTCGTTTGAAATATCCAATGAGGCCAGGAGATCTATATAGTCGTCATCGCTGTCAGAATGAGAGGGAGTCGGCGAATGGAGCTCCACGGGGGAGCACTCCTGCTCGAGTTTTGATATTTCCATAGAGTGGTCAGGGTTTTCATCTCTAACTAATGGCGATCCGGGGGGTTGGTCTAGCCTTTGCTTCTGTAACAGGACCGTGCAGATGACGAGGTGGATGGAATGGCTAACACACCTTGGATAGCCAGAGTTCGGGCTCGCTGTCAGAGGATATCTCGATGACTTCCGCGGTGCGGTCCTTGCGTTTCAATTCGTGAGTCTTTACCGCATCTGTGGCCATTTTGATAGCGGCGGTTGCGCGCTTTGTGGTTGAACGAATGTCACGAAGTGCGGTGCGGGATGACAACTCCTTGATGGTCTGTCAGCGTTAGCAGGTGTCATGTGAACAAGACGAACCAACTGGGTGGTACGTTGGAGCTGGGTACATTGGTCTCGAGAACGTGAACTAGTAGAGCTAGAAGGATGGGGTCACGTGGCGGGGCGAGAGGGCAGACAATATATATGCAGACCTTGTGTCCTCGCTGTCTGAGTCGACGAGAGAGATGGTGACTGGTTCGGGGCCATGTTTTCTGGAAAGAGATAGTGGCGGACGATCTAGACGAACACAGTGTCGTACACCGGTACAAAAGACATCCAAGTCATCAATATCGATTACCTCTGGGCGGGACATCGGTCGGGTCGGTACCACACAACGACGACGACCGTCTTTTCACTACAGAGTCACGTGCCCAAGTGGCCCATTTCTTGCTCGTCCATCATGGGACAATCCTCCTCCTCCTCCTCCTCCTCCTCCTCCTCCTCCTCCTCGGGCTGTCCTGTGCGCTCGACGCAGCCGTCCTCTGGCTGCCCAATACAGCATGGTCTCGTTGATAATCCGCTCAATCCGCTCAATCAAATGCCCAACCTTCCCCAAAAACCGCTGGACAACTCTGGCCAGCTCCCGACGGAGCGCACTCTCTCATCAATACCCCGCTCTCTCGAAGCTGGGAGTAAACAGACGTGGGAGTATCCGTCACCCCAGCAGTTTTACAATGCATTGGTCAGAAAGGGATGGGAGACACCTGTCGAGCATGTAGAGACGATGGTTGACATTCATAATTTTCTGAATGAACGTGCGTGGGGAGAGGTCCTTAAGTGGGAGAAGCGCGTCGCCCAGTGAGAAGACGCCTCTCAGTTCTACGGACCGCGACTGATAAATTATCCGTCAGGCCGGGGGATGACGAACCGCGTCTAGCCAGGTTCCAGGGCCGTCCAGGTGTCTTGTCCCCCAAGGCCAGGTTCTGGATGCTGGCTGGGTGGTTGTTACCGTCGCGATTCAGGTATGTCTCCGCTTCGTCGTTCGTCTGTACCCAACCCACGTGGGTGACAGTGCCGAACCACCATTTGACCGTCACGACTGGATCGTTCGGAGACCACGTACGGGCGAAGAAGTACGGTATGTGATCGACTACTACTCGGCTCCACCCACATCAGACGGGGAGCCCGTCTTCGCTTTGGACGTGCGACCTGCGCTGGACAGTGTGCAGAGTGTAAGGGAGCGGGTCGCCGTCGGCACGGGTGAGATCTGGAGTGAGCTCAGTGAGCGCGCTTGGGGACGGAGGTGAGTTGAACGGCGTTGCGATAGTATACGGTACATGTTTTGGATACAATTCACCCGTAATTTCTGCTCGCTGTTGTCGTGAGGAAGCGAGCTTGAGTTCCAAAACTGGGCATTTCGTTTGTCGCGCGTTTTCAAGCCATATCGTTTGTGGATCGACAGAACCCAACGACAACGACAACGACAACGACAACGACGAGGACGAGGGCGAGGAGCAGCTCTTTTCACTGTCAGTCACGATGGAGCGGCCAGCTGGCCCACGTCAGCCAGACAAGCGCAACGAGGCATACGAGTCCATCTTTGGTCGTCCGTCGACGACGCACCACCAGGCGAGTCCATTCTACGGCCAGCCTGCCCATGGTGGACAGTATCACCAGCATTTATCCCCGCCGTACAATTATTACCCCCACCTCGTCGACAGGCGTACTTCTCCGTCTCAGCCTCCCCCCTACTACCAGCACCCTTCCTACGCTCACTCTCCCGTGTCTCAGCCCCATTTACCCGTCTCTCCTCAGTACCATCAACCCCACCACCTACCACATCGTGTCCGTACTCTCGCTCCTCCTTCCCTCCATGCACGTGCACCCTCCGTTGTCAGTGTACCCATCTCATCCGCCATCATACCCTCCAAACCAGAAGATCCACCAGATGAAGCCCTTTCCAGGTCCGGTCTTACGCTTGCCCAGGCTTATCAGGCACAGGTATACCGCACCAACCCCTCCTCGCAAAATGGTTCTCCATCTTGTCCCCCCGACGATGTGCCTCGTCTCGACCTAATCGACCCTGACATCAGCCACCTCAACATCGACTTTAGCACAGACGAGCAGGCTCCAGATGACCCTCCGAGTGAGTTGCCATGGGCTCACCCTTCAGAACATACACGTGGGTCACTCCGTTCCATATCTGGTCGGCCTGCTGCACATTATACTGATTCTGTACCCTTCCTTCTAGCCGTCGCACCTTTCCCTCAAGCCCACCACGCACAGCAGCCTCCAAATTCCCAATCAAGTCCACTTTCCGTCAAGTCCGACTCCAGTGGGCCTTCTCGCCCTCGTCACCTTCAACTCGACACTGCTCTCAAGGCTGGGTCGCGTTCGTCCCTCGCAAACTCTTCACCCGCCTCATCCACTCTTGTTGATCATTCTATTGGCCTAGCCGTCACCTCACGACGTTCCTCCGACTCAGCTCGCACGGCACCTGGTCCTCCGTTCCGTCGCGATCGTACCACACAGGACAGGACTCTGTCCATGTCTTCTACCACAAATTCAATGCGTACTCTACTGGATACTCGTTCACGCCCACTCATACCTCAGCCTCTCCAGGGTGGTCGAAACTCCCCCACTACTTCGACCAAAGTTTCTGTGAAACGCGCCCGCTCTCCTTTCGTTTACCCCGCCTTGCTCTCGAGAGTAGCGGAGTCTTTCAAAGAACGGATTAGCCTTGCAGACCGCATCAAAGATGGGCTCACATATAAAGATGCATTTGATGGGCGGGAGGCAGTGGACAAACTTGCCTACATTATCAAAACTACCGACCGAAATCTGGCTCTGCTACTGGGAAGAGCGTTGGATGCACAAAAATTCTTTCACGATGTCACCTACGACCATCGTTTGCGGGACAGTGCAGCAGAACTCTATCAGTTTAGGACTAAACTAAGTCCCTTCGTCAGTGGCGAGCTGGTCACGGCCGGTGCTGACCTTGACAACGATGACGCAGAGGGCAAGTCCCCTCTGCAAAGCAAATCAGACGGTCTGAGGGGGGTGTCGATGGCCTCCACGGGACACGGTTCAAGTGACTCTCACGAGAAAGACTCATCACCGGTGACGAGAGTGCCCAGAGAAAGACAAGGCACAGAATCTCTCGACGAACTCCCCCTTCCCTCAGGTGTCTTCACTCTTTTGACCGATTGCTATTCTCCTACATGCACAAGAGACCAACTGTGTTATAGTATTGCGTGTCCAAGGCGACTGGAACAACAGGCGAGGTTGAATATGAAACCTCAGCCCGGTCTCAAGAAACAGATCTCGCGGGAGAGTTTGGGCGATTTCGTGGTAGGAACCGTGATTATTCAAGCCCGTACATTGACGTGACATGATCGTCTACAGGAACCTGGAACCCTCTGGATACATTCAGTGCCCCAGGAAGTCGTGAACAGTGTGTCAGATACCGAGAAAAAACGACAAGAGGCCATCAACGAAGTGATTTATACAGAACGTGATTTCGTGCGGGATATGGAGTATCTTCGAGATGTACGTGTCGTGTTTAAATATTCCACCTGTCGTCATCTTCATGAAAAATTCTCTACAGGTTTGGGTGAACAATTTGAAAGATAGTGATATTATCCCTGCAGAGCGCCGCACCGATTTCATTCAGCAGGTCTTTTGGAATATTCAAGAGATTATTGCCGTTAACACCCGTCTCCGTGATGCGTTGAATAAACGTCAAAAGTCGTACGCGGTTGTTGAACGTATTAGTGATATCTTGCTGGAAGCCGTCCCTCATTTCGGCCCGTTCGTGTCATACGGTGCCCATCAGTTGTATGGAAAGTATGAGTTTGAAAAAGAAAAAGGCTCCAATCCAGCCTTTGCTGCGTTTGTCGAGGTGCGCCAACTAGCGTCACTAATGGGCAGAAGTATTCACGATAATATGCACGCAGTCCACGGAACGGCTGCCCGAATCCCGCAAACTTGAATTGAATGGCTATCTCACAAAGCCCACAACGCGTCTTGCACGTTATCCATTGCTATTGGAAGCCGTTATTAAACACACACCAGAAGATAATCCTGATAAACAAACGCTTGCTCAAGTCGTGAGTATAGTTAGGGAGTTCCTTGCCAAGGTGAACGTGGAAACCGGAAAGACCGAAAATCGGTTCAACTTGTTGCAGCTCGATCAGCAACTGGTATATAGGCCCGGAGAACAAGTGGTTCGCATCTGCTCTACCTTCATGTGATACACTCTAATATCACTGTGGAGTTTAGGACTTGAAATTACAAGACCCCTCGCGGGAGCTCGTTTACAAAGGGGCATTGAACAAACGCGGGGGCTCTCAAGGGGATACCGGGGATTTGCTGGTATATCTGTTTGATCATGCGTTGCTAATGGTCAAACAGAAATCCAAGCACGAACAATACAAAGTCTATCGTCGTGTAAGTTCTCTCCTCATTCTTCTTTCCCTGTGCAATGACACGATTCCACAGCCCATTCCACTGGAACTCCTTCTCATTTCCGCTCAAGGCAAGGAAGTTATGAAGAAAATCTCGGGTCGGGGTGGACCTTATCCCCCTCAGATTCCCATCAAGGTCGATGGCAAAGGCGACTTTTCGATCACGTTTGTACATTTGGGGCGAAAGTTTTACCAAATAACACTGTGGGCGAGCACCTTCGTGAGCCACCGCAAATGGGTGGAAACCATAACAAAACAGCAAGACCTATTGAGGGAGCGGAGTATGGCATTTGATACTGTAAGCGTTTGTGAAGGTTTCTTCTTGGGCACCAATAGGGTAAATTGTGCAGTCCCCTTTGGTAAGTTGTAATGGAATGAGTTAAGATTGAGCTGATTGTGATATAGGAAATGGAAGACGAATAGCCTTTGGAACGGATGATGGCATTTACCTATCAGATCTGAGGGAGCCAAATAGGGATCCCATCAAGGTGTTGGCATTGTCCGACATTTCGCAGGTCGACGTTCTTGAGGAATATCAACTTCTCATCGTGCTCTCGCGTAGGCTTCTCTCTTGTTGACATTCATAAACTTATGCGTTTTTCTTCTTCAGAACGACAAGTGATTACCGTCCCCTTGGAGGCGCTTGATCCCATGGATCCCATGACAGGTCTGAAGCGCGCAAAACGTATATCCTCACATACAACATTTTTCAAAGCTGGGATCTGTCTCGAAAAGACACTAGTTTGCGTCGTGAAGTCGAGTCCGCTTTCCAGCACAATTAAGACCCTTGAGCCTATCGATCAGAATATACGTGGGAGTAAACCAACGTTCCGCAAGCTTTTACAAGGAGGCAATGATACACTCAAACTCTTCAGAGTATGTTATTTGTCTTTCCTGTTCTCCCGCTTTTTTTACGGTTAAGCCAGGAGTTTTACATTCCCGTTGAGTCAAGTTCGATCCATTTCCTGAAAACGAGACTCTGCGTGGGTTGTTCAAAGGGTTTTGAGATCGTTGACCTCAAGAGCTTGGATACGCAAGGCTTGTTAGATCCAGCTGACACATCGCTCGATTTTGTGAGGAGACGGGAGAACTTACGTCCGATGGCGATCTATAGGATTGACAACGAATTCTTACTATGTTATGATGGTGAGCAAAAGAACCACGAATAGGACTTGAGACGCTTACTCCAGGTGTGAAGAGTTTGCTTTTTATGTCAACAGGAGCGGTTGGCGGTCACGGCCAAATTTCATGGTTCATTGGGAGGGATCACCGACAGGTTTCGGTAAGTAGAAAAAGGTTGCACTAGTGCGACTTGCGGCGTTTATATCTCTGACTCAACATCATTCAAGCGATGAGGTATCCGTATGTCTTGGCGTTTGAGCCCACATTTGTGGAAATTCGGCACGTAGAAACGGGTCTCATATCGCAAGTCATCCAAGGCAACAACCTTCGCCTGTTGTTCGCAGACACGCCACCATCCGGGACATCAACGACAAACCCGCAACATAGTGCCTATTATGCATCACAATCGTACCAAGCGAATGGGTATCAACCGGTTCCACCATCAGTGTATGGGCGTCCAACGTTTCCTGGATATGGGCCTGTAGCAGCGGGGTACGGACCGTACACCAGATACTCTCAAACAGGTCGTGACGAGATCTTGATGGTGTCTGATGACCGTGTTTTGACGCTACGGCCTCACTATGGGCAATAGCAGATAGGTCGTAATAATGCAAGGGTGCCATTGAGTGAGCAAATGTTTTGTTACTTGTCTCATTCTCCACTGGCTGGGGCACCGCGTCTAATGAGGGTCACATGCACAGTTGGCTCGTGTATACTTTAGATCGTAGTACTACATCTGTTGTGATTTTTTTCCCTCCCTAATCAGACTAGCAGTGAAATGCCGGTCGGCCACCGTAGTGTACATGGTAAAAAATACTTGCAGTGCCAGGGCTAATGTTGTTGAGAGTTGAGAGACGTTGACTATGCTATTGCATCACGTGATTGCTGTGGCGTTCGATTGTAACAAGTTAATTAAATAAATAATTTTACTTGTCTGCTTTGACCGTCGATGCTGCCTCGTCACCTTCAAAGTTTCGTCGTTGCTCGACGTGCGCGTTTAATTTCTCACCGCGCGCTATCGATTCCCTTCCCACCTCCATTTCGGATACCACCACCAGCCCGCCCGTTCCATGCTTCTTCATCAGCACACAATGAACCCCCAAAATCTCCTTTTCAAACCTTTGTCGAGGTCTTGCGTGAAGAACTCCGCAAGAACAGAGAGCTACAGGACAACGTAAAGCAACTGCAGGGCGATGTAGACAAGCTACAGGACTCGGAGGCCTTGAAACGAGCCAGAGATGTCTACGAGCGTGCGAGGGTACTTGTTCAAACACCCTTCCTGGGTACTCCGCCTCACTAACTTTACTCTTCCAGTTAACTTCAAGTATCAAGGAAAACCCCCGCTTGAGGGCTGCGGCTGAGGAGCTCAAAAAGACTGGTGTCAAGGTTGGCGATGCCGTTTCTGAAGCCCTCAAAACTATGGAAGAGAGTGAGATCATGCGTGCAGTGCGTTCCTTCTCAAACCACCAGCTCTGCTGCTTCATCTCGATCCCCTCAGATTTCTCGTGCCACAAACTCTCTTTCCAACACCATCGCTCACACGACAGAACCGATCCGCAATACGGCAGCTTACAAGACACTAGCAGAAACACTAGTTGACGCGCTTGACGACTCTGGTTCCGCAAAACATGCTGGCTTCGAGGACAAAGAAGCTCGTAGACTACGACGACAGAAACGTCTTGAAAAAGCTGGACTTTCCCGGCGGCGCGTCATCACTGAGAATCTTGAGTGAGCTCTCCTTCACCTTCTTTCATCCTCACTCAGCATCCCCTCTAGAGCTGGTCAAGCACTCGTTTTCGTAAAGCCCTCTGCAAGACAAGAAGCGTGGGAGAATTTTAAAGCTACTAATCCCGTTATGCAGCGATTGTCCGCCTTGCACTCTGCTTATCACGAGTCGGAATCTCCTTTGGTTACCCCGCTACGCGCCGTCACATCCACGATCGGCTCGTGGTTTGAAGAGAACGAAGTAGCACAAGTAACACGGATGATGAAAGCTCTCGACCCCGTCTTCTCACGCGAGGCATTTGAAAGAGAACTGAGGGAATACATCATCCCCGAGGTAGTCGATGCATATTTATCTGCCGACCGTGAGGCATTGACAAGATGGTGTTCCGAAGCTGTGAGTAATTGGGTATTTTCGGGTACATGGGTGGTTACCAAGTCGTCGCTACCACAAACAGACATACAACGTCTTGTGGGCAACGATGGAACAGTATCTTCGCCAGGGACTCATTAGTGATAGCAAAGTTCTTGATATACGGCAGGTCGATGTAGGTTATCACTCTTCCCATAAATGGCCATATCTGACTCGAGACTAGGTATCGGACGGGAAAATCCTCGAAAACTCTATCCCAGTATTTGTCATTACATTTGCTACACAAGAAGTGCTGCTGTTTAGAAACGCTGTTTCGCGCGAAGTCATGGTCGGGGCTGAGAACCGCGTGGAGCAATGCACATATGCAGCAGTAATTACCCGTGTAGCAGAAGAGATGTCAGACGACATTACTGGAGGGTGGAAAGTCCTCGAGGTAATGTCATCTTCATGTCAAAAATCATGTCCATAGACGCTCATCGTTGGTTTTGCAGATGGCGCGCAGGTCCGCGAGAGCATACTTATAGTCGCTGTCCGCCGCAGAGAATGTGGACATAGTTCATACCACAGGCTACAGCACCCGTTACCATATATAATTCGTCGCATACTCACTCACCACTCATCATCCCCAGACATATATTATCACTTTGATTATACGTATCTGCCATTTATGGCCCAACTTGGGCAAATCACAGGCGGACTCCGATGATGCGGTGGGACTCTAGGATGTGCACCGAGTGCGAGCTGAACACACTAGTTGAATCCCGCCTCATTGCGGGTTCGCCGACGGTGTAAAACGAGGGCACGGGTGTGTTTGTCAGTCTACAGTACAAGCAGGGTACAGACACGTCGACGGGCGAACCTTGACAGTTATCCATGTCTTATGACTCATGGGAGACGGACCCCACGTAGATTCTAGCAATTACAATCTAGTAAAGTACATAAACATCTCTACTTGGTTGCTCTCACTACCATCTCCTCCAAAGTGATTGCTCGATACTCATCCCCTTCCGGGGCCCATACTGCATCGTCCCGAATGTAAACCAACACACCCCCCTTACCGCTTGGCCCTGACACCTTGAACAGTGGCATCCTTGATGCTTCATGTGCACGCCCGGTTGGCATAAACAGTAGATTATGCTCCGCAGCAAATTCTTCCACGATAGAGCGGAAGGTGATCTCCAACGAACGAGAGGGTAATGCGGTACCCTTGGTCGTGCCCTTGTTGGTCCCGACGGAAACCGACTCTCCTTTTCCATCCGGCCGCTTCAGTTTCGTGGGTGCACCAGGCCCAAGTTCAATCGCCTGGTTCATCAGCTGCAGGCCCCTTGTGAACCCTTTTTGAACTCCCTTTAAAGCCAATATCTCCTCTGCGAAGACACCCTTCCAAAATGCATACCATTGAGCAACCTCTTCGAAACTCACCCGAGGCTGGGTAAGCCAGACGTACAACACGTCGAGCCATTTGGGGAAGAACTCAGCTTCCAGGAGCTGGCTCATAACCGAGCCTCGGAGCAGGGAAGCCCAAGGAAGTGCGACCTGAGTGAGCGGCCGCATCTCTTGCGCGCGTGGATTTACACGGAACTCGTCACGGAGGTGCGATGCTAACTTTGGAACGACGTATTTCAGGATCATGTTATCCCACTCGACACCATTAAACACGTTCCGCCACACGACAAGGTCTTCAGGAGGGCTGTCGGTCACTACCCAGCTACGCAACATAGATTTGATCTTCCTTCGGGCGTCATCCAGGACAGTGTCGACACGTAAACCCAAGTGGGGAAGCCAGGGGAACACAAGCGATTGGAGAGGGATGGAACTCCGTTTGTGGTTCCATTCTGAGACGGCTTTGGCAAGCTTTGGGAGGATAAGTTGATCGAGCATATTGTCGCGTATAAATGGGGGGAGAAAGGAAGCCCATGTCTCATAGAGCTTAATCGCGGGCGAAGGATCGGAGGGGTCCCATTCGTTATTGATGCATGTCCGTACTTTAGGAAGCCAGACATTCCATAAAAGTGATTCAAAAGGTGTCATAGGTTGTTCAACGACGGGATGGGGACTAACCGCCACAGTTCCGTACATATCAGTTTGCATTTGTGAAGGCTGCTCGATGGAATTAACTCTGAGTGCTTGCTTCCAGCTTTGAAAGGTAGAAACGAGGGTGGATGGATCGCCAAGAGGATTCCACTGCGCTACTATCCTTCGAACAATTGGAACAATAGCAGCAACAACAATCTCATCTAGTCGATACTTGTCAAATTCTGGGAAGAACCGGAGGAGTTCAGAAAAAAGTGGTGAGAAGTCGTCCAGTGTAGCTTCATATACCGAGGCAAGTTCCCTAGACTTAGTACTGATTTCATCTACTACAAGGGATACTCGCTGAAGCCGTGAAATCACTGAGCGGAATTCGTGAGCCATTTCGAGGAAGACAGAGCCTCCGGGAACATACATTCAGCCTCGGCGACGACTTTCTTCTGCAGCCGGGCTTCTTCCTCAACAACAAAGCGTTTGCGTTCTTCAAGAGCTTTGGCCTCGCGCGCAAGACCGTCGAGATCTGTCTTGCAGGCGACCGCGACGAGTCGTAGATTATGTCGAACCTCCGGTATTCGGGTTGTGTCCGTTGAGGGGGTCCATGATGCTGTAGAAATTTCGGCCAAAGAAGCCACCTCACGCGGCTAAGGACATGGTTTACATCAGAGGAAGGAAAGTAGGAATAAGTTGTTCTTGATACTGACCTCGCGTCCAGTAGCATCAATAATAGGGCCAATGCTTGGGACTGACGGTTCTTGTCCAGCTTCTGCAAGGATCTGTTCGTATGTCTTGTGTTCAATTTTAGTCTTCACTTTCCGTGGTTGCTTCCACGCCTCTGATCGTTTCTCCTTTGCTTCTCTTTCCTTTCTTACGATTGGAGGCAACTCCTCGTCACTAACAATTTCGCCTCTCCTCCTAGCTTCCAATTTGGACTGCTCCGTCTTCTCTTTGAAACCTTTGTAGGCAATACCCACATTCTTTGGTCGCAATTTGCTCTCAACTGGGACGATAATACCCTCTCCACTGGCACCAAGACCAGTACCAGCTTTCCAACCCATTTTGGCTAGCATTTGGGCACCCAGAGTGCCCCCTATTTTATGGAAGTGGGCTTGCTCATGGGCAGGAAGAGGAGTGCTGCGCCGTGAGCTTGCACCGGATAAAGATTCGCTGCGCAAGAAAACACGCTGCGTCCGAGAAGCGGTACCAAAAGAAGTGGGCAGGCCAGAGAACGTGGAAGCGCCGAGGCCTGGTTTCGTCGGTGTGGGTGCAACAATTGACGGCTCCGGTTGCTGCCCTCCGTCCTGACCCTCGTGCATTGAACCATCCGAGGTGGCTTCTTCAGCATCCGTCCCATCGACTGCCTCGCCTTCATCATCCGTCCCGCTCTCTACTTCATCTTCGACCACACCTACATCGTCTGTCTCTTTCTTTAAGTCGACCTTGTCTCCTGATACAAACGCGGGGGCCTTTGTCCAGTCAGTTCTCTTTTGTTTCACACCACTCTTCTGACCATATCCCTCGCCATCAGAGTCGTCTCCAAAAACACCGTAGATGGCGTCCTCTGTCCCATTCCTCCGCCTTCGTTTGTGCCGGTAAGGGTCCTCGAAAAGAGCGCGTTCATCCCTCGCATCAGGATCATTGTCACTTAGTTGAAAATCGGCATTCGAACCCTCAGAAGCACCTGAATCAGAGTCACCGTCATCTAGAAACTGGCGTTTTCTTCGACCCATGATCGATGAGCAGGAGTGATTAAATGGTGATGAGTGTCAATGACACAACCTCTTCTGCGCGCGCAGAATACGTGTGTAGACTAACAAGGACTCACCGTGGACGACGACACCGAGTTGACGAGTTGGTAGGCATTAGAAAGAAGAGAAGAAATGTACTCAAAGGCGGAGTATTCGCTTAGGTAATCAATCATCTACTCAACAGTTGTACATGATACATGATACAAACGTAGACAGACATTCTATGCAGAATACTCCAGTTTCGCTAAGCAAGAAGGATTCAGAAAACCGTAAGGGAGCCACTGCAAGTGACATACTCTCATGTTTCTTTGCATCGCTCACCTTGCGTGCAGCTTTGGTGAGATCCTCTTGAACAATGTACTCGCTAACATAATTGTAAGCAATCATTGAAAACACTTCAGGTGGAGGGCCATACCGATCATCACGAATAGCAAACATCCCTGCTTCTGTGACGACATTCCGTAAATCAGCGCCGTTGAATCCGTCCGTAAGCTATACAACATCGTATCGGTATAACCGGTATTTCAGTAGAGAAAAGCACGCGCCTTCACAATAGCGTCATAGTCTATTTCCCCACTCTTGTTCACCGGTTGAGCATGAATTTTCAGAATCTCTGCTCGCGCCTGTTCATTAGGAAGCGGAATTTCGATCTTTCGGTCCAGACGGCCAGGTCGCAAGAGGGCAGGATCTAGAGTGTCGGGCCGATTCGTCGCCATTATGAGTTTCGTCCTTCCCAGTGAATCAAATCCGTCCATTTGATTGAGTAGCTTGGTACAATCATCGTTATCTCTGTCCAATACAGAACGGAATAGTACGCGTACCTCCATCAGAGTCCTCTGTATTTCCCTGTCTGCGCTGGTCCCTTCCGAGAATCTCCTGCCTCCAATGGCATCTATCTCATCCATGAAAATAACACACGGCTCGTGATCTCTAGCATACCCAAACATCTCGCGAACCACCCGAGCTGATTCGCCAATATACTTATCAACGATGGCAGATGAGACGACTTTGAGGAAATTGGTTTGTAGAGTAGCCGCCACTGCTCGGGCCAAGAGCGTTTTACCAGTTCCAGGAGGCCCGTAGAGAAGGACTCCTTTTGGCGGTTTTATACCCACACGGAGGAATAGCTCAGGGTTAAGGAGAGGAAGTTCAATTACCTGGTGTCGCACATTAGTGACGGATGACCGAGGGCGGATGATTGATATGACTCGCCTCCCGTAATTCGCGAACCTGCTCACTCAGACCTCCAATGCCTGCAAACGACGCTCCTCCTGGATCTTCCAAGCTCATTTTGTAGACCAAAGGGTCAATCTCTCTTGGAAGGATGCGCATAATAGTGAGGGTTGTCATATCCAAAGATACACGAGTTCCCGACTTGAGTTTTGCTGCCGACAACGCTGGACGATATGAAACTACATAGCGGGGCCCGGAAGACGCCTTGACGATGACTGAGAGGTGGATGGATGAGGGAAAGAGACGAAGTTCAGGATGCTCTTACATCTCTCATCATCCAGCTGCTTCATGACTTCACCGATGATTTGACCTACAGACTGGACAGCTTTGATGTCGTTCTCTGTTTGCGCGAAATCCTTCTCTAATGCCTTCAGTGAAAACCGAACTGTGTTACATCCAGCGATGAATCAGCACAAACGAGTGTGGTGAGTGTAGCTTCGACTGACGATTCTTCAAGCTTTGGCTAATATTGTCATGCGTACGCATTTTCTAGGAACGTGTCAGACCTCTATAACGCGAAACATAAGATACACGCATGCCTCACGATAACTCTTGAGCGCATCTTTTCTTCGTTGATCTATTACACTAGAAGATGTCGATGCTTGTGCGTCCATGGTAGTGGCTAAAGAGGACCTTAGGTAGGGAGTACGCGTCAGTGCCCGTGACGCGTCACTGTAGACATTTGGTAATCAATCTAATTAGTTTTGGCAAAACTATGTGTCGGCCTGGTGGTCTAGTAGTATGATTCCTTGTTAGGGTTACCTGAATCGAGGAGGTCCCGGGTTCAATTCCCGGCCAGGCCCATATGATGTGTAGTTTTTGTTTGATGAAACAGGTTTGGCATTCAATTAGCACAACATTTATTTTAATAATGAGAATCGGTACTAACCCGAAGGTGTGCTCTCGAGCTGGAAATGTGTGCGGACGCACTGCAAAAATATGGTGTATATTGCGCAAATCCAATTAATGTCAAAATACAATGATGAATATGTCCCAGCCATAAGTAGGTGACCGACGTTGAAAGAAACGGAAAGCGTCCGTATTTCACAAGTAAGAGTGAAATTTAACGGGAGAACCGGTCAAAAATGGAAAATTCCCTTCTTTTTCTTCTTTTTCTCGTTGTCCATCCCCGCGCTGTTGACTGACGTTGAGCTGGTAGCGAAAGGGGAAGTAGGGCTAGATTTGGAGAGCTTTCCGCCCCGTGCAGACGGACCGGAATCCTTCGGAACGGCGAGTGTCGGACGTTCGGAGGGAAGCGAGTCTGGAGTAAAATATTTCTGGTCATAGTACTCCTGATACGATTGGCGGGCAGCGTTCGAAAAAACTCCATTGGGTACTGCACGGGACCCAACGCCACCGAGCTCCAGAACTTTGAGGTCATCAATAAATTGCCGAGGCGTGATTGTATGCGTTGATCCTTGTTTCCCCTAGTCCAGCATTGCAAAAAAAAGAACAAAAGTGTGTTGACTTACCAATGTAGATGTCTTTGTTGAGTGATCCACCTAACGAGTAGCATTCTCGGACCTCTGAGTACGTCATCCCGCCAGCCATGAATACGATTACACGCTGGCGGTTGTCAACTGGGGCGTTTGGTCGCACGGCTTTGTGCCAACTCGGCTTCGCGCTACGAAGGGAGGAAGTATGCGTTGGGGTTACTGGACCTTTGCTCGCTATGGAAGTCGTGGCAGACGGTGCGTCCTTCACGTAGGGAAAGAGAGACAGATCAAGCTTCGCGTTCACATGATCCTACGAGATGTCAGCGGAGATTCCAGGAAATGTAACATGGATCAGGTGTACTTCGATAACCGTGCGAAGGAGTGGTTTGTATCGCGATAAATCATATTCCTCCTCTTGAGATGGCTTCTGTTTGAGCTTCTTCTTTGTGTCCTTGTCTGTAGGGCCCTGGGTTATGGGCATCGTCAGAAATGCTAATGAATCAAAACGCAAAGCGAAGTAATCTACTCTAGTTATCCGCGCTCCGAGGCGTGACAATGAATTGACCGCATCCTGTTCCGTCATGCCAAGCCGAGCATGCTGGTATAATCGTCGACGGTCCTCATCGGGAACACCATCGCGGTGCAAAATGTAGAGGGCAACCATGCGGAGTTTGTTAAGGTTTCTAGAAAAACCAAATAATGTTAGTGCAGAAGGTATGAAATGGGGGCGCAGAAATCTACATGATATCTCGGCTATCCAGAAGGGGTACCATCTCCTCGACTAGCATCTTCGGAGATTTACCTTCAGCAGTTGTTCCGGTTGCGCAACACTGAACGGAAATCAGTGGAACAAACAAAGTGACAAGTGAAATAGTCGTACCTGCTCGACATTAGCGACCTGTGCAAGCTTGTCCTTCTCAAAGATGGCCATGCATTCTTGGGCCATATTAAGATGCAGGGAAAACTATCACGAGAGCATGAATTTCAATTTACGAGACCTACTCGTGGTGTAAGTACTAACCTTTTCTCGTTGTTCTTGGTATTGAGGCAAATTTGCGAGCATATCCTTCATGTCGTTTAGACTGGCAGCCCCTTCTCTACGACAAGGTCGGCGGCAGTAAACCATCTCACACCAAGCTGAACTCACCCTTTGAACCCAGCATTTTCTTCCATGAATTTATTAAAGTCTGCCATGAGCTTATCGATGGCTTCTCGCATGTGCATGTGTCTCACAGTCGTCCATACTGAATCTGTCTCGGAAAGAGAGGCTGTTTTGTCTTCGTACGCTCCGAGAGAAGACTGGAATTTGTAACTGGAAACACGGGATTGGTCAATGACTCAGCCGATCGACATGAACACACCTGTATTTTGTTCCTCCCTCTATGGGCAACAAGTCGTTACACATAGCCTGGTACGTGAACTCATGAATCAACGGTGCGATGACATCCATTGAGCGATCAGAGATGATAAGGGTGCCTCTGGGTCTGGGTGGGTCCGAAGGTTTCTGATTCGCATGCTAATCAGACCCCACAGATGGCTGAAGCAGACGGATGCCCACCGGAAAATCGGAGTTGGTACGCTTGTGTTCGTCCAGATTTCGTTGCACCATGAACGCCAATAATTTGGTAACAAACTCGGTATCGGCAGCCTCGTACGCACGCGCGGCATCACCTCGCGCGAGGTTGGTCCGCCATCGATTACTTCCTTCCGAAGGGGGAGGAGCGCGAGTCTGCAAGTTAGGCTGAAGGGGGCCTAACGGCGGATGATCGGAGGGAAAATAGTACCGAATATAAGGAAATTCATTGAGGGAAATGCAAAGGTTCGTTATCTATGTAACTGAGTTTGGGCCGCCGGAGTGAACTGGAGGATTTAGTGCGTACAGTCTTGCTCACGAACAACAGCTCCTCTTCCAAACACGATCGAGCCGTTGCGAACGCAGCCTCATTTCGCGGCGGACTATATATATTGAAGAAAAGGCCGGGGGAATTGAGAGAGAACGTTTGAGCTTCCACCGCTGTGACCGTGTAGAGATGCCCGATCAATATGGAACCTAGACGTCTGGAGCCTACGGGTTTGCTCACCCCAGAAATTCAAAAACAGATCTTGCAAACCACGAAGGAAGGGCTCCGCAGGGGATGAAGTCAGACGTTGAAACAAAGGTTCGGAGAGTCCTGGGACGAGTCCTGTCAAATAGGCAATGATCACAGCTCCACACGGACCCACCGTCGACGAAGAATAAGTGGGCACCGAGGTACTGCTGTTGGTCATTGGCGAAATCCTTGATGATTCTCTCGACGTTTTGTGTTGTAGGCATGAGGATATAAACGGCCTCGAATTGCTGGGGTTCTCTGTGGCTAGAAATCGACTCGATAACTACACGCGACTCATCAGAAGGCTAAGGGCTCGCGGTTTAAATGCTACGTACGTGTGACATTTTCCTCTAAAATATCGAACTGTTTGAGCACTGAGGCGAGGAGCTTCTGCGAATGTTCGTCTACGACAAGAATTTTCCATCGGCCTTGCGGGTTCACAGATCTGATCGCCTGAAGAAATCCTAGAAATTGCGTTGTAAGCGAATGGACCTGCGGTGTGTACCGACCGTACTTGTGCGGACAGTGGTGACGAGCGAGGACATGTCAAGTGTGTCCAAATCAACCAGACGGAGTACTTGAACGTCGCCTGACACAGTCGGATGCTCGGCTATCACCGTCACTCAACATCAATGTTAATCCTGAACCTGCATTCTAAGACCGAATACAGAGTAAACTAAAGCATTCCTGTCTTCGAAAATCTGAAATCTGTCCATCGTTAAAATTATCTACAGCTATGCAGATATTGAGATTAGTCCGCTGAACAAAGGCTGCTGGAGAACTGAAAATAATGTAATTCACGGCACTTGGACGCAGACGGTGTATGGTCATTACAGTAGTGATAATGACACGACTAGTGCCAGCAGTGGTGTAAGGGCAACCGATAGAGAGATGGCAACGTTCAACGCAGCAGCACTTGTACCGGACACACCACTAGCGCTAGTGGTGGAATTAGGATAAGGGAACGACTTATTTTGGTTACTCTCGCGATAGAGGTTTGTGGCAGGGATCGAGTTGCAATGGCCGACAGAGTCAAACTGCAAAGTCGTATTTGAGCCAGCAAACGCTGAATATCAAACACAAGCTTACCGTTATCGGGGGATTGAAACTCTCTGCGGCGGGTAGAGTATAACCAACAGCAAGGTCAACAGTTTGCGCATACAAGTCGTGTTCCAGGACAACAAAACCAGTGTTCAGTGTTGTCGCATTCCGAAGGATAGCCTGGAAGGTAGCAAATGATTGGGTACCGTTTACAACACCACCGGGAACCTTCCAGTCTGATCGACAATCAGTCAAAGCCAGTTTCAAAATTTCAGTTTATATCACCATTGGTATCAAATGTAGCACCTGAAGGCGTCCTAGTCCAGATAACCGGAACCATGCCCATGGCGAGGGAAATGGCACGAACACGATCATCGATATCACCGTAAGGGGGACGCATGAGAGTTGGACTAACCCCAAGAACTTTCTTGATAGCCTTACGAGTATATCCTAGTTCTGAAACGATTTGTGGCGTAGTAAGCATGGTCAAAGGCTGAGCCCAGGTCAGCTACGCCGAGGTAACAATGAAAATACGCAAGCCTACTCTGTGGGACCAGGTATGAACAGCAATTTCGTGGCCAGCCATATACTCTTCAACAAGTACTGAAGCGCGTTCAACAATACGCGAGCCAATAACGAAGAAGGTAGATGTAAGATTCTTAGAAGCAAGGTAATCCAGTAATTCCCTGAAATAACTTTAGAGGCAAATTGGAGTCTGAAGGCCAAAACTCACTGGGCTGAACAAAGGAAAAGGAGTGAATGAATAAGAAGATCAAAAGGATTTATCACTGACTATAGGGACTAGGGCCATCATCGAAACTGACACCCCAGGTCATCTGAGTAGGGCAATCAACGATATCGGTAGCGCGGGTATATCCACCACAAGTCCACCAGCCACGACTAGCAGCGTTCGTGGCAGCTTGAGGGTCACCTGCACAGGTTCCATCGTTGGTTGGAGGAATGTTAGGAATGTTGAAGCCGTCAAGTTCTGTCATCCACTGAGCAACCTCTGAACCAGCTAATGATGGCGGAGATAGTAATGGTAGAGAACAGGCGAGGAAAACGGAAAATCGACGTACTGGTAGGAGCGATTTGGTCCTGAGGAGGCCAGTCATTAGCAACGAAGACAACTAGAGGATGTGAGATTGGGAGTAGGGTATAAGACGTAAGCTTACAGGGTGTCGGCAACGTTGGGACACCAGAAATCGGAGGAGTGGCCCCAGCAGGATAAGTAGCAGTGACGGGTAGCGTAGTGGGGGAAGCCATGCCCGAAGTGATCTGAGACAGTGGGGGTATTGAAGTACCGACTAGACCAGTAGAAGCTCCAGAGGTAGACGCGAGGGTACCAGACGAAGACGCAGACGCAGAAGTGAGGGAACCGGAGACAGAGGTGGAGCTAGTGCTAGATCCAGAGGAAGTAGCTGAAGGGGAGGGGAAAGAGGAGGAAGTGGCAGATTGTCTCTTTGCGAGACGAGCATGGCGTTCATTGGCATCGACGGTGGTGAGAAGGGCAAAAAGAGCGACGAGGGGGAAATGCATCACCAGCGACTCCGGATGGGAGAAGAAAAGAAACAATAAAAGAGAACGAAGAAAAGTGGTGGAAGAGAGCGGTGGGTGAAACTAACCAGTAACCGAGGAAACGGCACCCATCCATCCTTGCCGATCACTAAGCGCCAAAAATATTGGCTGATCCGCATCTCATTTCGTACCAGCTCCACACTTGCATCTTTTCTCTGCGTACAGACACGTACTCGATAACGCGATCCTCCATCGACATACTAGTATGTTACCAGTGGTGAATGGCGTTGGCGTCTTTTCTAGCAGGACAGATCAAATTTTCATGTGTCGGCAAACGCGATAGCCAAAACAAAACGTTTCAGTCACATGCAGATATGATTAACTCAGGGCCAAAATTCACGGCGAATATCACATTCTGAACGTCGGCTCAGTAGAGTTCGGTTTACAGCTAGAGCTGTGAAGCCGAACCGTGGATGTATGGTGTTTGTAACCGCCTCTAGTACCACCATGTGTCCATGGGGATCAGATATTATGCGGTGTCAAATGTCCACTGGAACGTCCCCCTTATTGTGACGGAGGCTCGTGGATAGTACCCTGTCAATGAATGGCGTGACATGGATCAAACCTACTTGAAGCCTGACCCCCATTAACTCCAATCACTCTGACAAGGCTCTACTGTTCATGGAGTAGAGACTGCGGAGATGCAGGCCTTGTGGGTACAACTGAATTGTTCAACCTTCATCTGTTGAGCAGCTGAAATGAATGCTTAGGCCAGCAAGGGTTTGAGACAGCTTATGTGAGGTTACCTGTCCTGAATTGCAGCTTTGTGATTGGTGGAGAAGGGCAAATGTTACAGTAGACCTAAAGGGAGATAAAAATGTAATTAACCTAAAATTATAAGTGGCCAGGCCACTGTTCATCCAGTTTTAATTGACAGATGCCTCACTTGCTAATGGGTGAAGATCCGGGCGATGCCTATGCAATAAGCCATCGGGTACCTATTAAAAAGTAAGGCAGCGACGAGACCATTGGCTGCGGTGTGTAGCGACATCGGGTAACTTGAATTTATGTATGCGAGCTTGATCAGGTTGACACTGAAACAAACGGAACCAAGAAATCCCACCAATAAATCGATGCTTTGCAGCTATGGTCAGCATAGTAATGGCCAGTCATCCAATACAGACTGTATGAGCACAAGGCAGATTTCTAGGTAGGGAAGCTCCGGGCATTAACCAGGCCTTCTCCGAAACATCAGTGCATTGACTTGTTCGTGCTACTCGCTGTAACCGGCCGTAATGCCACATCAGTCATCTTCTATCATGCTTCCTGCCCTTGCTTCCTTCATCGACTAACATAACAAATCTATTTTCACCAAACATGTCAAACAATCTTGACGACGATATTTTTACGCACCATGGAAGATCCTGGCTCCTCCCAATCAACATCAGCCGCACATGCGTTTCATCTCACATAGGTTTCATTGCTCTCTCCGTAGATGAAATCGTTCGGGTTAGTTGATCGGTGTGCATTTGCCTGCATAGTCCAATGGCCAACAACATTCTTGAAGGAGAAGATAAAAATGATTGATTCGCTTTTGTCATCTGCACCGCCTCTTCACTACAATGAGGCTAAATGATCGCACGGTCTAAGGAATTAATAAATATTTATGAAGCCCTGGAGGTACGATCTGGTGGGGGTTCCCTGGCAGGACTCCTGGAGTAAACGAGGCGGCGGTTCCTCGATCGGACCAAGTGTGGGAGGCCAACTGCAAAGGCTCCCGGGTGCCTGCACATGGTCATTGACTTTCGTCAAAAAATGGAACGCCTTTGCGGGACAGTCACGAACCACAAGAAGCTTCCCAGAGCGGATTTCTCTTGCCAGTCATTTATCATAGGTTCGTCTTTTTAGTGGCACTGCCATGTATCAGCCTGCCGGGCCATGGCCTTCCCGGAACAGGCTTACGGGCCACAGCGTCTCTACTTCCTACCTCAGTTAGTGCTCCACTGTTCTTCGCTCGGATCACCACACCGGTGTATGTAGTCCAAAGGTTGTTTATGAGTGATTCCGTGAACGATGTGAGTGAGGGTGACCGCTAGCGTGGGCGCAAAGACAGTCGTTTGCGACTTTGGAGACCCTACTAGCTAGGTGTTGTCGTCCCCTCGGTTCAAGTCGCCAAATGGTGATGGCAGGTGCGACATTTACAGCAGCGATTGATATCATTTTCAGTGCCGGGAGAAAGCCTGCTTTCGATACTTGGCCAAGTATGTAATCTGCTCATTAAGAACTTCTGTCATTTAACCTCCTCCACTCGGCCTCATCGATTGGCTGGTCAACGTTTTGCTCTTATCCATCTCTGCCGGTTGTGTCAAGCCATCCGGAGCATTGTAAGCTGCACCGTGCAAACAGTCTGCATCCCATAACAGTTGATAAATCTACACTTCGCCTAGACCAACGTCAAACATGGACCGTAAACATCTGGATAAGCAGATTGCCGCGCTAACCTTGGTGCTATGCAACCTCCGTACTCAGAGAAATCGCCTCTCGCCCATTTCTTGCCTTCCACCTGAAATCCTCGGGTGTATATTCATCCACTGCGCTCGCAGTTGTCAACGGAACCGTTATTTTGCACCTGACATACCCGACTGGGTAAACGTCTCCTATGTCTGCCGCCAGTGGCGGCATGTTGCGCTGAACTGTCCGACGCTCTGGTCCTTCTTGTTCGTGTCATCGCACAACTGGACGACTGAATTACTGGCTAGGTCGAAGGAGGCACCGTTGAAGGTTTGCGCGGATTCCGAGTATCCAAAGCAGTCGAAAGAGTTATATCTTTTGGAAAAGGTGGCACCCGAGACACACCGTATTCAGGACCTTTGCCTACGACTCACACGACGAGAAGCCGAACGCATTTTATCCATATTTACTTCACGTGCTCCCCTTCTGCGAACTTTGCAGATTTGGGTGGAGAAATCTAACCATCTTGAAGAACCCCCAGAAGTCTCGAGAGTCCTTTTTGACGGCGATACACCAGCGCTCCGCAAACTGGAATTGAAAAACTTTACATTCCCTTTGACATCCCCAAGTCTTTGTAATCTTGAATCTCTTAGGCTGCGCGATCTTCCTGCATCTTTTCAGCCTACCCTTGCAGAGCTCCAACTTGCACTCACCCACATGCGGAATCTCGCACATCTCCATCTTGAAAACGCTCTCCCTAGTGCGTTGGACAATGTCGCTGACGGGTTGCTTGGGGGTTCAGAGAAGCTCGTTTTCCCTCAACTCTCTCGCCTTTCAGTCGTTGCACCATTGTCAACGGTCATTTTCTTTTTGTCTCGTTTTGATCTTCCCCTGAAGACAGAAGTCAGGCTGCGATGCTGTTTTGAAGCCGGCTCCGAGGATTACACGCCAATCTGTCCTCTTCTTGTCAAACGGTTTGCTACGTTCGAGGACCAGGCTACGGCCCATGTTCCCATCATCCGTTCTTGCTCCGTTCAAGCCATATTCTCGACAGTAGGGTTCATTTTTAGCGGGGTAGAACGTGATTCGGCCCGTCGTGCATATTCGGCAGATACGACGTCTTACGAACTAGGTCAGCTTCACGGGGACTGGGATTGTAATATCCCACTTAAGGTTGACATTGTCTTACGGACCTCATTGCCGAGCAATCGCGAGGAACTCATAGGAAAGCTATGTTGTAGCATGCCTCTGACCAACCTTCAGAGTGTTCAACTTAACTTTGATACCAGAACAACACTCTCGGCTGTCTTTTGGTTCAAGACTTTTGGACACCTTGACGAATTACGACATATTAAATTATCTCGAGCCAATCCGCAGGGTCTGGTCCAGGTCCTTTCCCATTCCCCCCATCATTCCGCAAGGAAGGAGGGTGGGAGCCTGAAACCGTATTCTAGTCCAACTCTCGTGCCTGCTCTAGAGGAGTTGGAACTCCATGATGTAGACTTCTCCAAAGTATGTTATGGCCAGCAGCAAGACAATCCTGCCAATTGTTCTTGCAGCGTACAGTGTCTTTACGACGCTCTCTTCAATCGGCAGGTAGAGGGCCATGGTCTTCTGCGGCTCGTCTTCGTAGAATGTATGTACGTGCATGGCTACGATGTAGATGGCTTTAGGGGGCTGGTAGCCGATACGGATTGGGATGGAGTCACAAGAACGTGTCCAGAACCCACGAACACACAAGACGACGAAGATGACTATCAGCGACGTCGCCGTCACTTTGGAATGATACATGACTATCGTATTGTCCGTTAGCCAGTATTGATGCGGTGTGTTAGAGTAACATTTTTAAGCTTGCCATATATTGAGGGTAGATTAATTAATCCCACACATGGTTAGGATCCTATTATCCGTAAACACTTTGGACGAGTTACATGCCGCTCGAAGGTGCAAACAAGTACCACATACTTACAAGCCGGCAGGGTACTTTCACGATACCAATCTGCTTCCGATCTCCGAGGGTCGTTCGATAGCGAGCAGTGCAAATTAACCATGAGTAATATACATCAGGCCCCAGGCCTCCTCGTCAATTCGTCAATCGGGAGGCGTTTGGGAGCAGTTATCCCACTGCGGCCGGAGCTGGCATACATGATCTCGGCCTCACCAAGGGTACCCGGGGCGTAGTCCACCACAGGGCCAGGCTTAAAAATGTTACCCTGAGGATCAAAGGTTGACGAAGGGAGTTGGAGAAGGTCGGATGGGGTCCTCGTCAAATATAACCGATGTAAGGCGTCCTCGGCAGCCTGAGTGGAGCTTCAACGATTAGTGTTAAACCAGAAGGAGGCTATCATACCCTATACTCTGCCATTTTAAGTGAACTCCCGAAGCCCTCACCGAGTTTATCTGGCCCGGAGTACACGCCAACAACAAATATTGGTGAGTTTGAAAAGCGACCCGTTTCTTTCATAAGTCTGGGGGGTGTGAGCGGAGCACAGGTTGGGGTAGGGTATGATTCCACCTTGACTTTGGCCGTTCCCGACCAAATTTTGCGACTGTCTCCATAAGAGCACGTTTCGGGTCTCGGAACTTCAACATGCTCCGCAAGTCGACTTGTCGGCTCAAGAAGAGAGAATGAACGAACTTGCGGGCTGTCGAAAGCGATCTCTCCTGGTACACTAGCGCCGTCAACGCACGGGGTATTGAAGCAAGCGCGTCAGAATGCAAGAGTGGAGGCAGAGTCGGGGTAGGAGTCTGGGTGAAACGGGTGGTCAGGATGACGGCATGGAGTGCGGACGAGGGGCAAACCAGTCTATGCCACCGCAAAAGAGGGGTGGCACCCATTTCTTGAGCAATATTGGCACAGGTCAAGGGTCCAACGTGAGCGCTCACTGCGGCCTTGAGCACACGGGTTGGGAGGTGTGGGTATGAGGCATGGAGGTATTCTGAAGCAAAGAGACCGAGGAGGGAGTTGCCGAGCGTGGCAAGGTCTGCATTGGTAGGAGGGGCTGGGCTGGAGGGGTAGTACTTGGCGTGGAGGTTCACAAAGGATTTGTGGGTACAGGCGCGTCGAATGGTGTCGGGCGAGTCTACAATTGAGCCAAGACCGACGCGATGCGCGAATGCGGACAAAGCAGAAGGGGGCGGTGGTTGGAGAGCAGCCCAAGACTGTGGGTCAAAGACGACGTTGCCGGCCTGCCTGGTGACTGCTTCTCGAGGAGGAAACTGGTTCAAATGGGCCGCCGAAATGGCGAGTTTGGAGGCTGTCGAGTAGAGCCTGTTGGAGACATGACCCATTTGGCGGACGATTGGCGGACAGGAAGAAAAAATAATGGAGAGAGGGTCGATCTGTCGGCAACGACCGAACCTCACAACTTGAACCCGCACCCTGACCTTGAATCGACCGATGGCGGTCCTCTCCCTCCCGTTGTCATTCACCAACTCGTTCTGGACGCAGGACTATCGCAGAGGCCTCGAAATTTTATACAGCAAGCTCGAGCAGGTATGCGCATTCGGCCTAGTCCTCCATGCATCTCATTCACTCCCCTCAGGGGGTCGCCGAGAACGAGGAGATTGTCACATTCATCCGGGTCTGTGTACTTTTCATTCTGTCTCGCCCCTCGTTGACTTTCCCGTAGGCACGTGCATATGCAGAGAATCAGCATGCGACTGCCCTGCTCGGCCTTTCATCGAGCACATCTCAAAGTATGTGCTCCAAACCGTCCGTCCATGCCGACCCCCACAACCATCTTCGACAGATGGTTTTAATAGAGATGATGGTGCCTCTCTCCTCGTGACTTTCCGTGGACTTCAGGCAGAGTCCAACGCTCAAGGCCAGATCCACCGAAATATTGCCAATGACCTTCAAACGTTGGTCTTTGAGCCATTCAATGCCTGGTCTCAAGGGTACAAGGTGCGTGTGCGCGTGCACCCGTGAACCTCCTTGAATTCTCGTCAAACAGGAGAGGGTTGCCTCGAGTAAAGCGACCACTTTGAACAATTGGTTGCGTTACTATGAAGATGCGCAAAAAGACGTTAGTCCCATTCTCTTCACAACCCGCTCTCTTTGAATCCCAGCTTGACACATAGGTAATCAAGTTAAAGAGCGCATACCTGGCCAAAACACGTCGGGCAGATGAGGCCGAGGACGAGTATGGATAACCTCACTCATTGTATACATGTTGACCTGCTGACAGTGCCAAATTTGCTCCCAACAACGATTTGGGTGACCATTATACAACGTCACCAAAGCTCGCCCCGCGTGACGTCCGCACACCCCAGCGTTCTGCCACCGTTTCTGAGCGCATTGCACAGAGATTCAAGGAAATTCAGCGCAGAGCCGTACCATCTTCTGTATCTCCCACAGATGACGTGGCGAGCGAAGTTACAGAAGAAAAGGAAGAAGAACCACCGAAAGTTGACAAGGGTAAAGGCAAGGCGGTTGAACCATACACCTCAGCTCCTGTGCCGTCCCCTCTTTCCATGTCACCACCCTTGCCACCTTCGAAAGTGGAGGTGGCGCCACAAGTTCCCACTCCAATCCTCTTAGCCGGCTTGTCCTTGCCACCATCAGCCGTGTCCAACCTCCTCTCACGCGCTGCTGCCGAACTACCCCTTAGATCCATCCGTTTCCCGCTCATTGGGGAGTATCCCGATTGCTTCTCAGGTTCGGAGTTTGTGGAATGGTTGAACAAGAATGTACCTGGCTTTGGTGGTAGCATTGACCTGGCAGAAGAAGGTGCAAGAAATTTAACAGAACGAGATGGTCTTCTTCGCAGAGTTGGCGAGTTCGGAAACCAGTTCGAGCACGCTGATGATGCATATTATCAATTCCGTCCCAAAGTTTGTTGTCACATTCATGGTTTTACAACCCTCCTCACCGCCACACGATAGGCATTTGACCTGGAAGGCAAGTCATCCGATGCTTCAGTCGTTCCGGCGAGACGAAGCCAGATCGCCGACAATTTTTTGAAACGCTCCGGGGATCTGGTCAACGTAGTAACAAAGGCCTTCAACCCTAACGCTCCGAATGAACCAGTACATGTCAGGTTGCGCAGCGAAGCCGATGAAGCCGATAAACTATACCGTGTCGCTGTGAGGAAGCTTGATAGACAGCGCCTAGGGTTGGAAGAGAGGATTGAGGAGATGCTAAGAACCCTCCAAAGGTGGGAGTTAGAGCGCCTTGCGGCGGTCAAGACTGGTGTGACACCTCTGTTGCTGCACTTATTCATATCTAACTACTTGTCCTGCCGTGTAGCACTGCATCAGTATCAAGGAACCCTGGCTAACCTACCAAAGGCATTCGAGCCAACGCTGGACAAATCAGCAACGTTGATTGCATCTTATCAACCAGATTTGGACTTGACTGCTCTTATTGAGCGTTACCGCACGGGCCCCTTCCGCCCCGTGCCTCAACTCTACGAGTCCGTTGCTCACGATGAGTCAGATGTCGTATTCGGCATCGATCTTCGTAAGTGGGCCGAGGGTGGATGGAGCGCCCTGACTTCCGGTGAGGGAAAGAAAGAGATGATCCCACCTGTCCTCACTGCGCTGCTGGACGGTTTGACGGACTCTTACACCAGATTGTCAGATGACGGTAAGCTTTTAGGATGACCTGAATATCATTGTGGCCTCATCCATATTATCAGAGAAACGCAAGGCTTGGATTTATGACGTACCGCTTCCGGCCCTTCATCACCTCCGGGAAGCTCTGAATGCAATTCCACCTGGGCAACCATTCTCTCTCGAAATGCTCACAAAGTATGATGCACCTGTCCTTGCTGGTTGTGTAAAGCTGTGGGCTTTGGAACTTGATCCTCCCCTAGCATTATGGGAGGGCTGGGATGACTTGAGAAAACTATATCCAACAGTGGGCTCAGCAATTAAGATAGATAAGGAGTCATATGAGGATCAACACTTGCAAGACCTGCAAGCGGCCCTTCAACGGCTTCCTAAAGTCCACCTTTATGTCCTAGACGCTTTGGTCACGCATCTACGCACCTTGATCGTATCGACCGCCGTTGAAGAACCAGTTGATGTGTACATGTCGAAACTCGCATTATCAATCGGTCGCAGTAAGTGTCTCATCAAAGTAGATTCTAGTGTTAAGCTGTCATGCTGCTCAGCGGTCGTTCGGCCCAGGATTGAGACTGAATTGTCCATCCAAGACCGCCACCCCACGCGTAAGTGGCCACTTTCTTCATCCCAGTTTATTTCTGCCTGACGCTTAATTTACGCAAGTCTTTTTCCTCGACTTGCTGAAGAACCACGGCAACATTTTGCCACCTACAATTGCTAAAAAACAGCGCGAATCGGAAAGACGTGTACCAGTTAGAAAACGTACTGCACCGGTAGATATGCGGATGAGCCGTGGCAGGATCTCCGTGGGTGCACCAACCAGGGAGATTCTTGCCGCTCAGCAAGCTGCTCAGAAGCTTGCAGTTCCGGGAATAGAAAGCGATAACGTTGCGCTAACCTCGCCACCCACGATGAAACCACAGGAGTCCATAGCCGTAGTTGCTGAACCAGAGTCAATTAAACGTCTGGCACCGGAATCTGTCGCTGAATCTATAATACAAGAGGATAGCACTGTACCCCCTCGCCCTGCCTTCAAGGGACCGCCACCAGAGACTGAAGGCGTGCCGCCACGTCCAACTTTCAAGGAACCGCCTCCCGAAGTTGACGATGTGCCACTTGTGCGACCTACGTTCGTCTCGCCACCTGCTTCGCCTCCAGTTGTAGAGGACAAGCCTACGTCCTCGCCAGTTGTTGCAGTGACCCCCGCAACGCCCCAGAATCCCATCAAATCACTCAGGCGAAATTCCGCATTCCGTTCTGCGAATACATCTCCAGTCCAAGCCCGTAGCCCTTCACCCTCTGTCACCGCGGGCGGCGAATCTGCCACTGAAGACCAGCCGTTGACCAGTTCCAAGTCTGGGTTGACGCGACATACGTCTGGACAAGGAGCTGTTCGTGGACCTCGTTTATCGAGAGCTGCAAGGAGTCAGCAGGGCGGCGTGAGCAGCATGGTTGCTAATATCCACAACCGTTCGTCCGCAACGTCGCCTCCGCCCACTCCTGGTTACAAGAGGTTGTCTGGAGGAAGCCGCCTAGTCGCCAACGGAGGCGATACGAAAAAAGGTATTGGACGTATTTCCGGTGGGTTGTCCCGAAGAACTATGGCAAGTGATGCTGAGGATGAGGTGGTAGATAAGTAATTGCCCAAAGATAAGTCAACTGGGAGGATCTCAGGATATGCAGATATGTTCTAGTGCTTCAGATTGATTAATTATGCACTGTTTTGTGGACCATGAATATTATTATGACAATTATGCAACAACCAAACTAGGGAACAACAAGTTACATGGGACATATTGTATATTAGGACATCAATATATGAAGCAGAGCAAAGGTGCAAACAAAAATCCCAAGAATGTCTAAACTTCTTGCGAAGCACCATCCTTCCTCCCCTTGTTTGATTTTGATGGTAACAGTTCTGGATTAATAAATGGTACAACACCCCCTTGACTGATGATAACATCCCCAAGAAGTTTGTTCAATCTAGAATAATAATTAGTAAACCCTCCACCTAGTAACCTACAAAACATAAACACGGACTCTTCATCGTTGCGGATGGCAAGCT
>JBBPKO010000165.1:0-11949 GCA_038089295.1 Xerocomus amazonicus
ATCAAAAATGCGATCCATCATAACTAAAGCTATGCTGCCACTGCAGCAAGGACTCCTCATGCATATTCTTCCATTCTACATGTGCTTTACATGCCCCCTTATGCCCTAGCCCATGTAATCACTAGATCTAGTGAAAACCCATGTAAATACTTAGATAGTATATAAAGGCCAAGGAACTTGACCAGGGGACTCCCCAGTCAAGTTCTCTTGGAGTTCTCCCTCTGGTAGGAGGCCCCACAGCAAGATAAACTCAGTTCTCCCCCTTCCACTTCATATTTTTCACTCATATTGGCCCCCTCTCCATAGATCTCTGTTACTAGCCCTATCTAAGGCCTGGTTAGAGGTTTGAGATGTTTCAGCAGTCTGTTACATGTATGTATGTGCTCTGATGGTCTCTATGTTTGAACACTTAATCAGGTGGGGTTTGGGTGTGAGTGTGTGAATTGTAGCATGTGTGGGTGCATAGTTGTTGTGATGGGTCACAGTTTGGCTGTTAGGCAAAGGCTATGCTTGTCCCTACCTGCCCTACATACATTCTAGTTTGCCCTACTATTGGCTCCACACAGCTGATCTTCTGTGTCATGGCTGGGAAGCACAACCTACATAGGGCCTCCCAACTACTTGCTCAATTGTGAAATCCACTCATAAACATGGTAATGAAATTTTGGAGGCTTGGTGCTCTAGTTTGAGTCATCTGGTATCATTCAAAGCCTTTGGATGCAAGTCCAGCTTACATACAACATGGTTATCAGTTCAAGAACAATGTGCTAGCACAAGATACACTGAAAAAAAAACCTGATGCCAGACTCTCTCGATAATATTTACATGTAAATGTTCAGAGCATTGATTTCAAAGTAAGCATCTGAAAATGCCCCAGGGTTGTTATTCACATAATCTGACCCAGTAATTGACCTCAGTTGGGAAGAAAAATGCAATTCCATTTATGCAGCTCACCGACACATGTGGAAGGACAGCCGTCTTGCGCGTAAACGCTACCAGCCCAGTCTCCGCCTGCCAAAAAAGAAAAGAAAAGGCATCAGCATGGAGTGTACGGAGCGCGACGAGAAGAGGTATGCAACGTACAGAAATCTAAATTGATGACTATGTTCATTGGTCCAAAGTGAGATGGGAAGTCACAATATGTGTCTGGAAAGTAAGCTGCGGGGGGGCCCTGGCGTGGATTATCAACAATTTATTTCAAATTTGACGGTAAGGAACCGCTACCCAGGTGTTGGTATCGATGGTTTTCCTTGGGGATCGTACTTTGGGAGGAACGGCTGTGCTATTCCGTTCCCAAAAGAATATCGAGATGTGAGTGGGCGTCCGTTCAATTGCAAACCTAGTCAAGTGAATTAGCAACCCCAATCGATAACCTTCAGGGATAAAAAAGTCACCAGCCACCACCGTTCTTATTGAACTCCGGTCCATAGCTTTTGATATCGTTGAATGCAACCCCGCATCCCACATTACCACCAACCGAAGCGTCGCAGTCCGTTGTTTTACTCGTCCTGAAGCAAATGAGCACATGTGACCTCTGAACAGTGTACAGGGCGCACCCAGTCATATTTTGGGTGGGTGGCATAGTACAATCTGCGCGACAATGAGATACGTGCCTCATCACCAGCTGAGATACGTACTCGCACTCGTGTGTAGGGTTGCGTGGTTCGGTGACATGTCGTTGACACCCTCGAGGATGTCGATTTCGCCCTGTGAAATCATCGTCAGCGCATTCATCAGATGGATTGGGGGCATTCACGTTATTTGGCCAATCATTGCCGAGTTCCTGAGAATAGTGTTAGTTCCCCTAGAAGTTTGCATCAGAGCAGACACACCCTATGTTCATACACACGAGGACGAATGAGCACATGTGTCAATGAAATCCAAAGAAAAAAAAACAGACCCTTGTAAGTATGTGAGCGGCGTATACATCCAAAAACAAAACAAACAACTTACAGATAGCAGGCCACGTCCCACATCCCTGAGGCATATGAGAGATGTCAAAGCTAGTATGACATCTTTCAGTGGCCAGTAATACGGTGATAACATTCAATGGCCACTCTTACATTGCAACGTGGCCAGTGTATTCCGCGTTCGACACCAGTCTGAACGAGTTCCGACCAGGCCCGCTGGGTTGGAGAACAGTTTTATTGTCTCCCCTCAACGTCACTGTGTGACCGGAAACCGAATACAGTCCGTCTGCCTCTGCCGTGGACTCGTCGACATAGTTCCTGGTTCGTCTCGTCAGACAAAAACCCGGAGAAGGAGTGGCACACGTACACCCGCCCATTAGTGAGGTCAGCAACAGCCTCCCAGGAAAAGGCTTCAAGAAAGGATTGTCCAGAGAGGCTCTCAGTCCTAGCATATTTCGCAGCCTCGACAGAGAGTGTGTACGCGAGAGAGACAAGGGGAACGAACGAGGCTTTCATGGTTGATGCTCTTGATCCCGAACGTCTAGCGTCCTCTTATGGACCGCAGTGAAACATCTCGCGTCGATGATCAGGTGTTCAAGTAGGTCGTTAACCGCACCATGACGTCTAATTTGATTGGATTCCCATCTTTCTCCATGTCTCGATGACAGGATCATGATCCCCTGCTAGGAAATCCTGTAGAACAAAAATATCAATGGGTTTCCATGTCGCATACGGGTTCCCTCCGAGTGTTAAGCAAGCGTCGTAGTGACCTTATTACGGGACTGCAGGGGCAAGCAGCATCTAACTTCGCATGATCTGATGAATGGTGTGCATATCACCTACCAATTCACAACGCCTTTCTCCACCTTGTTGCACATATGGAACTGATATGCAACGAAGCCGCGAATCAATCATTGATTTATTGATTATCTCTTTGCGGGTCGCGCCCATCATCGCTTCCATCACGTGATGTTGGATGGTAGTCCAGTCTTCTTCTTCTCCCCACAGCAACAAACACCACGTCAAGAAGAAACTGAAACAGGACGGTCACCAAAAGAACACAAAAAGCGTAACATGAACGCATATGGGCAGGCAACCATGGGCAACAGATGTCGTCCAACGTACTGACGACGACTTTTGGGCACGTTTCCGGTCCTGATTCGGACAGAGTCAAAAACGTGAACGTTCACTGAGCGACCATGTGAGAGCGTTGAACGCTGATGTTGTCCCCTTCCCCCTTTTTTTGCGATGACACTGGATGTGAAGAATGTAGAACGACCCTTTGCGAAAAAAAAAGCGCGCACGGGCATTTGGAAAACTTGAACTGTATGCTTGTACTTGTGCCACCGAATTCAAGAGCAAACAGTTATATATATATATAATCTATACATTCCCGACGAGTATCAACCCCCGTCCCCTCAAATTTGAGTTCACTAATATGGACACGACACTCCCCTCAGGTCAACTTTCTTTCGACTGACACGAAGCGCCCGAAGAGCGGAACGTCGTGTAAAAAAGAGAAAAGAAAGTTATCCGACCCGATGGCAGAGTAGGAGTCGACAGGCTAACCTCTGGACAAAAAGCTGTCGAGTCCAACCAACCAGTGGGAGATGGAGACAAAAGGTAATACCCAATTCCAAGTGGAGGTGAAGCGTCCGGTACTTACGCTCGTGCATGGTGACCGAGAAGTCCAGGCGTACGCAGCAACAAAAGCTGCGCCAAGAGATTCAAGCGAGCGAGCAAATTCATCTAGTACTATCGTGACACCGGTGTTGCAAAATGCCCTAGAGATGCAAAATGAATTCTGCTGCAACATACAATGCAAGCAATGGCTTGTACTCATGGATATAGCTTTGAATAGGCCTTCTATAGAACTTTGTATTTTTTTTTTCTGAAAAAAAGCCTGTTGGGTTCATCTCTATGCATTGACACCACTGTTTCTGATGAAAAACAGCCAGGAACTGGTGAAAATCACCTCTAAAAAACATTCCAAAATGTACATGGATAGTCCATACTCTATCCCTTCTTTAACTTATTTTTCTACAAAGATTTCTAAGTTGCTACTGTCCCCTTGACCTTGACCTTCATAAGTGTGACAGGTTTGAGCGGAGTTCTAATATGGAACGGCTCTTCGCAGACGGAGGGACAATAAGCGCGCGCACGAGTCGAAGGTTCAATGTGCCGAAGTACCTGATGAGCCTCGACACGTCGGAGATTAATTTAGTGCTATGTCACACACAGTGTGACACCCACCCCGCACGCAGATGGGAAATTTTGCAACTCCCTGTCAATCGCACCTGCTGAGCCGGCATCACGCTGGCAACATCAATTTGTTGTTTCAAGTGCTTTTTTTAATTGTAACCCATTTTTCACATGAGCTTCTATGACTCTACGCAGTTTTTCATTTATGCACGGACCACGAATGACGAGTATTCGCAAGTGGTGTGCGCATTTTGCAACACCGGCGTCACGATAGTATAGGGAGACACCAGTACCTACCAACGGGGACGAACCCAGGACGGTACAAAAAAAAAGCATTCAAGCACCCAAATGGACATACAAAATCCGCTGATCAAACGATACATCCACACACCTCATCGTCTTCCACAGCGCAAATGCCGCGCGGGTGACCTAACGCATCCACCATATGCGCATAAAACACAGCCGTGATCTTGTTCGTCTCGTCATCCGCCACCGACCACATAGTCCCAATCACAGAACGGAACCCAGCAAAGTGCATCGCCGACGCGAGATGGATCATCTCGTCCGAACTGTCCTTGTCTCCGACCGTTGTGTGGCACGCGGAGAGATACGCGAATTCGGCGTCTTGCAGGTGGCTTTGGATGATGTGTTGGATCGTGAACCGCCCGTCGTGGAGTGCGAACGCGGACTCGAAGGGCTGTTTCCGGTTCGCGAAACCATGGCAGGCAAAGTGCACCCAGGCGTTCTTACCGAGCTCGTCGGCGACTCTCGACATGCACGCTTCTGCCCCGTCGATACGGGTGAATATGGCGCGGTCGTGGACGAATCGACCAATGTGCGTGAGCTCACTACTGACAGAAGGGAGTTTATTTGCGCCCGTGGCTGTGCCTTGGCCGATACCGATAAAACGTTTCTGTTCAGTCGTACAATACGGGGAGCCAGGCCGTCTGGCGCGAATCAGAGCGCTCAACGTTGGGGTATAAGACGAGATATAGAGATCTAAAACACCCTTTTGCCCGTCCCTGAAAGGGCCGGCGGCATGCATGGGCAAAAGAGAAAACTCAGCAGTGGGGCACCACCAGATGCGCGACTGTGGGGGACATGTCGTTTGAAGGGCATCCACGATGGGCGACACAATCTTGGACCACAGTTCCCGCAGAAATATGCCAAGATCTCTCGTTACATTCATCGAATGGACGAGCCTGGTCAGACTACTGAGCCTCGACGATAGACCTGCAACGTCCTTTTTCGTAACTGATAGCGGGATATGAACAGGCTCCTTGTCGGCAAAAACAATGAGCGCATCACAGCCGTACTTGCTCGCATTGACAATTACGACAGGTCCACCACTAGCTGCCCATCGAAGATCGGAGAAGGACGGAGCTAGAAGGAATCGGGAGAGACCAGGCAACTCCCTAATGCGGGACACGACTCTTTGCAACTCCAAATTGAGTCCACACACACGGTCATGCTGACCCGCACCGGGTGAACCGAGGGCATTGCGGATGAGCGTGCTCAGGCGATTGAAGTCATCTGCCAGCGTCTTTCCCTCTGGCCCGGATGCAATGACGTCTTCGAGAGGGGAATGCAGGCGATTGAGTTGGCTCCAGAACACACCCCGACCTTGTTCGAGAAGCTCGACCGCTTTCTCGGGTGATTGGTTGCGAAGACAGGCTGAGAAGGCATCAGCTGCAAGTGACGACGTGAGATCCTTGAAGATAGCAAGATGTTTAGGCAGGGATGGAAGGGCAGCAAGATGTTGAGCAAGCAGTCTAAGAGTAGTTTCATATGCGGCAAGCGTCGTGGAATGGTGATGATCTTCGGCTGCACTGACCCATTTTTTGGCAGCGGATAGATCAGACGAAGAGACCATGTGCGAAATATGTTCCAGTCGAGTATAGAGACTGAACAACTCTTCCCGAGCATCAACCACACCTAATTGCCGAAACTGAACACTAAGAGACTCTGTGAGGTTGATCAAGATCCCTGACCATTTTTCATGCCCCGATGGACAAAGTGCTAGCGCATCCCTGGCGAGGACAATAGCCTTGTCAAGATCGACAATCTCCCCTGACCGCTCATAACGAGTGCGGAGAATATTTGCGAGATTGTTCATAGAGTGAAATCGGGCCGGATCTGGTTGGGAGAGAACAGACAGAGCTTTTTGTAAGAGATCAACGCCCTCATTGAGATCTCCAATGCCTTCAGATCGCTTGCACCGATGGTAGAGATGGAGCGCAAGATTATGCAACAATAAGGGCCCATATGGGTGTCCTGGTAGGCAGAGTGTCAGTGCATCTCGGCCAAGGGCAATGGCCTCATTGATATCGTCAAGAGCCCCGACATGCTTGAACCGATTGAATAAGCCATCTGCAAGGTTGCCCAAACATACCGACCGACCGAGGTTCTTTGGTGGGCAGAGTTCCAGTGCGCTACGAGAGAGGGCGACCCCTTCATCAAGATCATCGGCTCCGCCGAGGCAGTGATATCGAGTAGAGAGATAGCATGCGAGGTTGGACAGATAAAACGACCTATCCAAGCACTCCGGCGGACACAGAGTCAATGCAAGTCGTCCCAAAGCGATGGCCTCGTTGAGGTCATCTGTTTCCCCGAGGTGATTGTACCGAAGCGAAAGATGGAGCCCAAGATTGCTCAAGGACGTCGACCGGTCCGGATGGCCCGGTGGACGAAGCGCCAGAGCATCTCGCTCGAGGAGAATGGCTTCATTCAACTCGTCCATTACCCCCGTGTGCTGGTAGCGATATGAGAGAAAGAGTGCGAGGTGGCTCAGAGACGTCGGCCGATTGGGATGGCCTTGTGGACGAAGCGCCAGCACGTCCCGCCCGATGACAACGGCCTCATTCAAAACGTTGGTTCCCCCAAGCTTGGCGTACCGAATGAGCAGCGCAAGCGCGATGTTGCTCAAACATGTCGGCCTGTCGATATAGCCTGGTGGGCAGAGCGCGAGTCCGTCCCGGGAAAGGGCAATAGCCTCGTCTACGTCATCTATGCTGCCGAGTTGAACACATCTCACGTGGAGATCGGATGCGAGGTTGTTCAAGGATGCCAACCGATCAGGATGGCCCGGTGGACGGAGCGCCAGCGCGTCCCGTTCGAAGACAATGGCCTCATTCAGTTGGTCAATTCCCCCCCGGTAGTGCCGGCACTGAGCAGAGAGATGGAGCGAGAGATTGCTCAAAGACGTCGACCGATCCGGGTGGCCAGGTAGCCGAAGAGCCAGCGCGTCTTGTTCGAGGACAATGGCCAGCTCGAGGTCGTTGGAGTCCCCGAGCTGGCTGTACAGACCGGTGAGATGGAGGGCAAGGTCACTTTGAAAAGTCGCCCGATCTGTATCACTTAGTGGGTGGAATGTGAGTGCCTCTCGATTGAGAATAATGGCCTCATGCAGGATCTCAATCCCTCCGTATTGTTTGTAACGACACCAGAGATGATTTGCAAGCTGATTCAACACGGTAAATCGTTTGGCATAGCCGGGACCACAAAGGCCAAGTGCTTGACGGTCACAGATGATGGCTTCATCAATATAGGCAGCCTCGCTTCCTCGCTGGAATTTGGAAACAAGAGACAGTGCCTCTGAAAGTAGCTGTTCGACTGAGAGATACATTAGTCAACGATGGCGTCGTTCTCCCTGACACGAAACAAGTACCTTTTGGATCCATGGATGTGGGAGAGCATAGTAACTATGAGTCACTGACAGGGTCAGGACGAGGGTTAATTGCGTTTTTTGATTGGCTAAAAGTCACGAGACTTTAAGAGGTACTAGGCGGGGGCCATCTGTAACTGTGGACGAACAGTGGCCTGGCCACTTATAATTTTGGGTTAATTACATTTTTATCTCCCTTTAGGTACATATATTGGGGTCTGCTGTAACATTTTTGCCCTTCACCAATCACAAAGCTGCAATTCAGGACGGGTAACCTCACATAAGCTCTCAAACCCTTAAGCATTCATTTCAGCTGCTTAGCTTAACAGATGCCTATGGCTGATAGTCATTCCATTCTACAATAAATTCATAAATAGTAGAATACACGATTCAGGTCCCGAGTTCGAGTCGGCGCACACGACAGCTATCCAAATACCGACCTAACCCACCCAAATGTCTACCCATAGCGTGCATCACGCGGCCGATTCAAAGGCAACCGACGCTTTCTCCTCGGACCCTCCGTATGAAACCGATGATCACCCGATCCAGTAAGAAATACAGGCAACTCCATGGCAGGTTCCGGCTCCAACTGCGACGTTCGCACCGGGAGAACAGCAAACGGTTGGATGCGCGGAAGATGCTCGAGGGACATGGTCCGCGACAAGAACGTCGATCGCGAACGAACGTCGTTCACGGGTATGGCCTCCCGTTCGTGATGGGTAGCGGAAGGCAGGGTTTGTGATGACGACGACGAAGCGAGGGGCCACTTGGGGTGCGTGTAAGTGACCGTCATCGGTGCAAGTTCGTGGCCTTCTATCGCGAATGGTGGGTCAGTGGGTGGCGGTGCGCCAAGGTTGTCTAATTCAACCAGGTCCTCGCTCGTGCTGGCTCTGGAGCTGAGCGAATCCAGAGAGAGACGTGCGGGGAGTACAGAGAGGATCATGTTTCGTGCGGCAATGAAGGTGGAACTGACGCGCTCGGGGGACAGGGGAGGAGTTGGTTTGACGGTGGGTGGCAGAGTTGGGCTTGTAAGGCGGGTAGACTTGTATCTCGGAGGGGGAAGACTGTCCCCACGCGGGATGAGAAGCTCGGTACGGAGATGGATCGGGTCGGATGGCCATAACAGATTGGCTCGACGAAGGGCGGCGATAGAAACGCCATAGCGCAGCGCAACGCCAGCAAAAGAGTCACTCGGACCGACCTGTGAACAGTTAAACGATCAAGAAAGGACAGAAGACGAAAACGACAGACGGGGTGTATGATGGTGTCGTTGTGCCCTGGGGTCATCTCGCTTGCTTCCGCATTAGCAGCGGATCCATTCGAGCGTGTTTGTGCAGCGCTTTTGGCAGTGTCTGTGCCACGCCGAGGTGAAATGGAAGAAGAAAGTGGGTGGTGGTAGTCCGTCGACAGAAAACTTGAATCATGACTGTCACTCGACGACACCGCTGCACGCTGACGTTGGACGAGTCGCTGATTGCACTCGTCTTGCTCACGCATCCAAACCACATTACAAGGTGGAGAAGAACGCTGAGCTTACATCATCACTCTTTGCATAATATGCCTCATGCCGACACATCCCTCGTCCCGCCAGAGATCACATCCAAATCCGAGTTTTGGTTTCATGTTCGTGTGCAGCTCCAGCACCTTCTGGAGGGCCAACGACATTGGGTATGGCACCAGTCTTGTCAGGCGTCATCTTGTTGACAAGGGCCCTGTGCCAAGGTCACCAATCTAGCCAACGCCGCTTCCCTGATATACAACGCCCTCCTCGCTTTTGAGCCCCATTTTGGAAGCGGTGACAGGGCAGTCAACTGGTGTGGTGAGTCGAACGTGCGTGTCTCGGCCGACACAAGCACGGTCTAAACCGCGGATCAACCCTGATCACAGGATTCTACCTCATCTCATCGCTGTTCCCTCAACCCCGCTATGTCGAGGTGAGAGATCGACGCGTCGAGACCGCACACGAATACACGCTTCTTCTCGGTCCTTTCTGTGGAAAGCCGGCATGTCAGTCCATCAACGTCACTCCCAACACCGCCCGGGGAGTTTGTGCTAGCGTATTCCTGCAAAAAAGAATCCTCCTCGTCCCGGATGTAGATGCGTACCCGGGGCATATTGCCTGCGATGGAGAAACTAAGAGTGAAATCGTTTGTCCCCTGATTTTGAACACGGGGGGAAATTTAGTGGTATTGGGTGTTCTGGATCTGGATTGCCTCACTTTGGGCGGGTTCGACGAAGACGACGAGCGTGGACTGCAAGCTATTGCCAATCTGATAGTCGACAGCTGCGATTGGTAACAACAGGACTCGTCATCCACCGTATATCCCAAGGTACATGTCCCCGCAGAGTACTATTGTTGCTGTTGCCATGCCAAAAACTCCTCGTGCAGCTTCTTCTGATCAGCCCACTGTTTCAATACCTTCTTTTCCTGGTTTTTACTCAATTTCGCACCCTCACCATCAGCAGTGGGGATACCGTGTTCGTTCCACTGACTGTATGTTCCCGAGGGAACATGTGGTGGTTTGAAGAGCGCTTCAGGCGCTGTACGTCCCCTCTCCAGTCTCGCAAGGTGTTTCTCTTCTTCAGCCTGCTTCAATGCCGCTTTTCTGGTTACCTGCGCCTCGAGCCTGCGCCGTTTCTCGTCACGAGCCTTGATCAGCTCCGACGGAGCAACGAGCTTCACGAGGGCTTTGCCATCTGTGGATAGCCTTCAGTGTGCATCAACAAGACAAGAGAATAGCTCCACGAACCCTCTTGGTCATCTAGCGCTACCCCCAGCGGAACCAAGTCTTCATCGCGAAGTCGGTCGCAGAGTTTCAAGATCTCCTTCAAAGCATCGTCGGCCTTGGAAATAGCCAATTGGCGGACACCGTCCCTGAAAGTAGAGAGTGCGCCTAGATACGGTAGCAAAATGTCTTCTCGCTGATCGGACATGGTTGAGTTGGAGATGCACCCGAGGGCTTGAACGCTCACATTGACTACACCCCCATCGCTCGTGGTCTCCTGACCCCATCCCAATTCGGTCCTCCCACCTTCTCCAAGACCGAACATCCGCAGCATGTCACCCACCCATCGGGCAGATTGTTCAACCAAACCGACGTTCAACGTATTTCCGCGGGCGTTGATGTAAACATTTGTACGCGAGACTAGATCGCGCAGTATTTTGAGAGCGTCAGGGGTATTGAAAGAATCGCACAGTGCGGAACGAAATGCCAGTTTACTCTCGTTGAGCCTGTTATACGCGTGTGTCAGATTCGACAAACGGGGAATATCAGCATATGGTTTACCCTCTGGCGAATTCCCGTTCGGGCTCTTCATAGTGGTGATATCCGTCCGATTTTCCCCCGTTGGCCAACAGCAGAGCCTTCGCTGTCGCGAATAGGTTCTGTCAACGATACGTCATGCATACACGCCTGTACTGCACCGTGACACGTACGTTGAAAGCGGCTTCGACCGTCTTTACTTCACCCGTCATGAGCGATTCGGAAAAGTCCACTTTAGCATTCCATAATTGCGACAAAAAGGCCAGGCGAAGTTGACGCGGAGTAAACCTCTGTAGTATGTCCTGATATTGGATTTACACTTTAACGAACGATACAAAGAAGAAAAGGCCACGGGCCTTACATCAATGGTTATGAAGTTCTTCAATGATTTACTCATTTTGAGACCCTCAATGTGCAAGTGGCCCGTGTGGATGAAATAGTTCACCCACGCGCTGCACTCGTGGTACGCCTAGATGACTTGAGAAAGACTGGTCAACCCAGGCCGCGGAGTTACTGCCTCACCTCGGACTGTGCGATCTCGTTATCATGGTGTGGAAACGCGAGATCAATGCCTCCCGAATGTATGTCCATGTTGTCACCAAATATTGCGCTGGCCATTACCGAACACTCGATATGCCACCCTGGACGGCCTGGGCCCCACGGCGATGGCCACGAAGGCTCACCTGACTTGGACGCCTTCCACAAAGCAAAATCTGATGCGGAACGTTTTCCGCTAATAGTCGTGAGAGCACCTACGCAGACACATGCGTCATTCCCAGAATTGATGGCAGAATATTCAAGCACAAACCTTCTCCCTCCGCAAGAAGTTCTCTATTTCCTTTGCTCCAAGGTTCTAATTTGGCATAAGTATGCTTCTCCGAGGAATCAAAGATGATGGTATCGAAATATA
>JBBPKO010000165.1:30843-48266 GCA_038089295.1 Xerocomus amazonicus
ACGAGGAGGGGTCTGGTGTCGCGTATTGTTGCAACCCAATCAGGGGAGGGGACAAGGGGGTAAATGATGCAGAGATACAGGTTGGCGAGGCGCGTCCGCGCGCAAGCCTCCGCGAGCGTTGCGAAAAACTCTCTGAGGTTAGACAGGTCAGAAAACACCTCTTCTGTATCGAATAAATCAAGCATAAAATCCGTTAATGGCAATTGAAGGCCTCGCAGACAAGAAGTCGCGGTAGACAACAGTCCGGCGTATAGATGAAGGTATTGAAGCCGGGAAAAGGACGATTCTTTCACATAGTTGGGTCGAGAGAGCGATGACCACATAGACCCTGAAGCGCATGCAGTTAATGATACCAAGTTCTTCGCTCGACTGAGGTGTTCCATAGCCAAAAACGTCAGGTCGTCGCACGAAACACACTGAAGGTCTTTCCAGTGACAAATTGACGTTGATAGCGCATTCGCCAAGTCATCGCTCAACGTTGCACTCGCGGCAGATATAGATATATCGACGATATTTGGACATAGGTCCCCCAAGGAAGCCAGCATCGAGAGGCTGGTTGGATCGATAGCGAATTCAGCGGTTAGTGACGTTAGCGCAGGTCCGCACAAGAGGCGGAGAAAGGGCAGCATCGCCAAGTGGTCGTTAGGATACCATGTGACAGCCCGCAGGTTTGGAAAGAAGGAATCAGGGTTAGGCAAGTTGACGAGACACGGAAACCGGTTAAAATGAGGGAGGTCATCAATCATGCACATCCCGAGAGATCGAGTACGTGCGGAATACTTGCGGAAGGTTGACCATCTCTGTGATGTTAGTGGCTGAGCAGAAGCATAGAATCTGAGAGGAGGTTGAAATAGACAAGGGATTGGACTTGCCTGGTGAATCTCTCCATTCGTATCGCAGGTCAAAAGATGTACAAATGGGTGAACACTGTACAGTTCCCTCCATAGCTCATCCAGAGCTGGGTCGCAGAGTGCGCGACAGGTACGTGCGACGGCAAGGAGAGTCGGCTGGTCTAAGATGGCTAACGTTCCACAGATCTCTTGGGAAACCTCCGATATAAGCAGGGCGTGGTGCATCCTTGCGTTGACAACCTCAGGATGACGTCTGGTTGAAGCAAGGCTCCAGTAGAACTTGTATGGGAATAGCAGCCATAGGTTTACCTAAATATTATTGCCAGCAAGCACGACTCGCGTGATCGCTTGGAGAATATGGAATGAACGACTTACATACACGGGTTGAGTAGCACTTGAATCTTGATGGTGGCGTGAAATGAGTAGTAGTTCTTGAAAGTCCTGTCCTGTCCATAGCTTTGTGCTGGGAAGACATGAGCTGAAATCACTTTCACACGTACTTCCATCATCTAACCTAGTTAAACGAACAACGCAGCAGAGACCATCATGGTCGAAGTGGTGCATCACCATCGACCGACGCTCAAGCAGGTGAGCAAAGATCGTGCCATCGACCACCGATCTCTCCCATCCAAATTCTACAGCAAAACAAACCTTTTAAATCGAAGCACGCCACGAAATCGGCTCTAAAAGAGCGCGCAAAAGGTCTGGTGATCATATGCACGGACAGGATATCGCTCATATCGCTCACCAGGACGCACGCAGCGTTCAAACTTAAAATCGCCTGCTGTGAGCACCGCAGCGCAGGCTCGTCTGAACAGACGTAACACGCAAAAACAAGTTCAGGCTGCGAAGCGTGCAGCACTAATTGCGTCGACACGTATATTCAATGGTGTCGATGGCGCTCCTCGCATTGTCGCAATCATTCCCCTGTGTGAGGACGTTCGTACAGCAGATGCCGTCCGTGCCCTCGCGATGTCTATTTCAGAGGATGTGGATTGCATTGATAATGCATCACCGTTATGGAAGATAAAGTGCGTCCTCGAGTTGTGCCCTTCCTCGCCATCATTGACACCCCATTCCTAGGGCGCATCGCTTCAAGACATCGTTGCAATTCATTCCTGTCCGCTATGGCCGATCATGGGAAGCCCTCGACGCTGCCAAGGCTGCAGACTACGTTCTCTGTTTGCTCAGCCCAACTATAGAGGTTCCTGAAACCGGCGACACGCTTCTTCGTATGCTACAAGCGCAGGGCCTCCCAACCGTCGTGTCTGCGATCCCACCTGATCCGTCTACATCCTCAGTCGATCCGAAATCTCGAACTGCCATTTTGAAATCATTGCTGTCATTCATGCAGTATTTTGAGCCTTCACAAGGACGAGTATACGATTTGTCTTCACCTTCTGACTCGTTGAGTGCGTTGCGTTCGCTAGCAGAGGGGCGGCCAGGCGAAGTGCGATGGCGATCGGGACGAACCTGGATCGTGAGCGAAAGCACGGAGTGGGAGGATGGGATTTTAAAGCTGACAGGCATACTACGGGGAAATCGTCTGGGTGCCAACAGGCTCGTTCACCTACCAAACTTTGGGGACTACCCGGTGAACAGGGTGCGTGTCTCCGTTTGGCTGTGGTGTGCGGTTGGTGATTCTTTCCATTGGTAGATCATATCCGCTGCTACCACGCGACCGAAACCACACAAGACGGCTGTAATGGATATCGAGCCGCAGGTTCTTTCAGAACGAGTGCCCTCTACGGCGGATTCCATGGTCTCAACAAACGTTCCTGATGACATGGCGAATGAGCAGACATGGCCAACAGAAGAGGAAATGGCTGGGGCTGTACCGCGAGAAGAAGGCATGGAAGGCTTTGATGTTCCTGATGCGAAAAAAGGCACCACACCGAAACGAATCAAACGAATACCTAAAGGGATGAGCGAATACCAGGCCTCCTGGATTGTGGAAGAATCTGACGATGAGGATGGTGAAGGTGATGAAGAAGCGCCTCGGGATAATGTCGCTGCAGAAGAGGAAGAAATGATGCCCATCGAGGACGCAATGGAGCTAGAGAGCGAGAAGAAGAGTACAGTTGAGTTCCAGGATCTCGATGCTGAGGAAGAAGAGAGACAGTCAGTGACCTTTTTTTATTCTCCCGTCGTGACTCCTAATGTGTTTCGTCCAGACTTCTTGACTGGCGGAATCGCGCCCAAGAAGAACGGGATGCCCAAGAGTTTCCCGATGAAATTGATACTCCCCGTGACGTCCCCGCGAGTACGCGGTTTGCACGGTATCGTGGTATGCGATCGCTTCGGACAAGTCCTTGGGATCCCTATGAGAACCTACCGAAGGAGTATGCCCGACTATTCGAGTTTGAAGAGTTTCGGCGCACAGAGCGGGGTGTAACGCGTGTGGCAGAGGCAGAAGGTGTAGAAGTATGTCATTCCCCGTTTCATTTCACCCTCACACAGTGTATTTTCAGCCAGGAATGAGAGTGACTGTCTGCGTGGAGGGGGTTCCACAAGAGGCCTGTGACCCGAACCCTCTTCCGATCGTTCTCTATGGTCTATTGAAGCACGAGCATAAGAAAACGGTGCTCCATTTTACCATACAGCGGAACACAGAGTATACGGGATCCGTCAAATCCAAGGTAATGTGCCTGTCTGTCTAAACCCGGTACCTCGTCCCAACCTGCATTTCTCGAGGACCCTTTGATACTGTGTTACGGACCCCGACGTCTGCGCGTCAACCCGGTATACAGCCAGCATACTCGGGGAGGTGGCAAAGGTGTCAACAATGTTCACAAATTTGAGCATTTCCTATGGCATGGTGTGACAGTCGTCGCGAGCGTCTACGCGCCCGTCGTATTCGGCAAACAACCCTGTGCGCTCTTGCGCGAGACGGACAACACCGACGGTGAGCGCAGTTCACCGCGATGCTCTGCCAACACTCACCTGGCCCAAACCAGCGCCCGCGCTCGTCGCCACCGGCACCTTTCTCAATCCAGACACGACCCGGATCATCGCCAAACGCGTCGTGCTTTCCGGCCACCCATTCCGGGTACACCGTGCCTCTGCGACTGTGCGCTACATGTTCTTCAGCCCGGACGACGTGGCGTATTTCAAGCCGGTGCAGCTGCACACGAAGCTTGGGCGGACGGGTCATATTCGGGAGTCGCTCGGGACGCATGGGTATTTCAAGGCGAGGTTTGACGGGCCGGTATCGCAGATGGATACGGTGTGTATGGCGTTGTACAAACGGGTATACCCGAGGTGGAGCGAGATGTGGAAGGTGCCCATGGAGGGCTCCCGAAGAGACAGGAGCGAAGATGTGGTCATGGAGGATTAGATAAGTGCATCTATCCACTACAAAAAGCTAAGCTAGTCGACTACGAATACATGGACGAGCGTGCATGATGAACGCTGACAATCTGAACAACGAAACACTCGACATCGATGTGTACATGCAACTGGATATCTTTATACCCAGGCTGGGCATCGAGTTGAACATAGAACAGCGAGAAACGGAAACAGACATAAGAACAAAACAAATAACGCGTATCGCCTCTGTGCTTGATTTTGATTTCGCTCATGCCCGGTCCTCGAATGGGTTCTCGACGAACTCGGGGTTTTCTCCCTCCCTCGAGCTGGCAGTCGTACTCTCCGAGTGCACAGTGGCCAGACGCGGGCTACTCACGACGCCTTCGCTGCCCGCACCGGGAGTTGCGCCGTTCAACGCAGACGGCGCCTGTGGCCCGACGAGCGATATCGGTCGTTTGGGCAACAAACCGAGTTTACCTGCCCGCCATACACCATCAAATCAACACACGTCATCTCTCGAACGAAGCACACGCACTGAAATCGACCCCACCGCGTCCTGCGCCTGCGCCCGTCCCCGCGCCTTTGGCAGACATCCCGGAGAACCGCCGGGCAGGGTTTGCGCCGGGCGAGGTGGTGGCCGGTGGGGGTGACGGTGATGAGCGCGTTGCAGCGCCGAGTCCTGGGGGCGACGCCGAGCTCGCTCTCTCTACGACCTCGACGCCTTCCGTGTCGCTGTGCGGGGTCGGGGTCACGAAAGTCAGTTCGCTCGGGGGTGGTACGGTCGCCAATGGCGACGGCGTGTTCAGTGTCACCTCATCATCCGCGTAGAGATCGTATCCATGCGCATTCGGATCGTAATACGAAGGTTGGTGTTCTGTGGCGACGGGGTGCAGGAGACCCGAACGGGGAGGAGAGGGTGGAACAGATGTTTGCGCTGTTGAAGTGGCGGGCGTCAACACGTGCGGATGGATAGACTGCACGTAACGCACCCTGAGTGACGTTCAGCTGCGGAGGCGGATAGGACAGTGACGGAGCCTGGTCCCTAGTCTGCGTCTGGGAACCCTGACCGGAATCGAATTCTTGCATCTTGGCCCTCACTTTGGACATCAAGGACGAAAACGTCTTTTTGCCAGCTACAAACAGGGCGAAGCGTCAGCGACTACGAGATCGCACACCAAATCGTGATCGGCGCACATTCAGCGATGCGATTGAAACCTTCCTGGAATTCGGTCATGGTATCCCGTCCGGCTTGCTGTCCCTGTCCTTGCGGGCTCTGTGGCAGACTCTGCGATCGCGCATTGCGGGTACGCCCACTTCGTCGCTGGTAGGGCTGATACATGATATAGCTGGGTGCGTCGTGCCATCGCGTCCAAGTGTTGGAAGCCTGTTGTTGCTCTTCGAGTGCGAGTCGCCTGGCGAACTCTTCGTCGAGAGCTTCTTGTGACAGACGCTCATCGTACGAGGGCATGGGTTGGAACGGATCTGATGGCGGTGGCGGGGGTGCGTCGGGTGGAATGAAAGTAGGGTCACTCATGGCAAGGAGCACGTCCGCGGCACGATCATGATCGCCGCCCGTTGTCTCAAGTACAGAAAGGCTGTCCTGATCGTGTTAGAGAAGGATATTATTTTTAAAAGCGTGGGGACGGACATGAGAGCGTCGTCAAAACTGGGGAAAATGGCCTTGAGTGAAGCGATACGTGGGTCTGTCTGTGGCGGGTCTGTCTGTTGCATTGTAGGTTGCGAACGGATGGGATGATCTGGCTGAGATGGATGGGGTGGAGGTGTTGGGGACAAGATCATATCACGATGGGACCACGGAGAGTCCGAAACCAAAGGGTCGTCTCTGTGCGTGATTGCAATGTTGTCGTACAGATGGACCGTCGATGGGGGCAAGTCAGCGTCGCTTTGGTGAGACTCAGACCAGGGATTAGAGGGCTGTTGGGGGTGGCGAGATGGGAACTGGGGTGAGTGCATTGTATGGGACGAAGAAAAGAAAGAGTTTTGCCTTGCAAGCGGGGTTTTAAGGTCGCTGTCGTTGCTGACGGTGCGCAGCGGACTTTGCTTCTTGCTGGGAGTTTGGATGTCGAAACGGACGACGGCGCAGTCATCAAAATACATCAGAAGTGGCTGTGATCGGCCGTGTCGTGTCGTACACTGCCATTCATCACTTCGGTTCCGGTATACAACAACTACTCTAGTCTTGTCTCTTTCTTCACCGAGCCCTCAGCTTGTCCTTCTTGAACTGATTTATTTATATTTTCCTCTACTTTTCTAAATCGATGTCATGTGTCCTGATCCGAGGCTCAAAGTATAACTTGTTGTGTCAAGATACGTCGCTCGAATCGTGGAAAAAAGACCACACCGGATTCGGTCTGCACGCACTCAGTGAAACGACAGACAGACCGGAGCGTCCGAATCTGCTCACCGGTCTCGTTGATATCCTGACATTCTGATCCAGTCCCACTGATCTCCCACATCGAATTCATGACGCCGACAGGGTATTCGACAATGAGGTAAAAGTTGAACGACCCGCGGGCAGGCACCAAAAGTCCTTTATCCATGAATACAATATAGCACTGAATGTGAGGACAAAGATCAGGCGCAAGTCGCATTGTTTTCTATCCCGATAGCGCCATATAAAGTGACGGAGGTGTGGTAGCACGGACAGATCGAAACATGGAAGAGAGTACACTAATCGTTCAAACGTTCAACTTCTAATACACACCTTGTCACCGACACTGTTACAACCGCCCGCCAATCTCATTCGATCCTCGACCTCCCTCCATAACCGCCACATGTCCAGCGAACCCTCAACAGAAATGACCCGCAACGCCGGCGCAACCTGCTTCAAAAACTTGGCCACACATTCCGGGTCATCGATGGGCGAATCCCGGACGTTGAGCACCTGCAAAACAGACGGTGACACCCCATCGCACTTGCCTTTCCCCTCGTCCTTGTTCGAATCGCTTCGCACGTCGGAACGGTGCTCATCCGGATACGCACCCAGATCGGGCAATCTCCGCCCATCGAACGCCACCCTCAACCTCTCCAATCGTGGACACCGCCTCACAAACGCGCCCAGTCCATCTAGTGTCGCGGACACAAACCCACCCAGATCTCGCGACTCTTCGACCCCCATCCCGCGCTCCTCAAACTCTTGCAGATGTGTGCCCCACGCATTCGCCGCTTCCCGTAGAAACCCATCGTCGATCGCGATCGTGCCAAGATGGACCAGTCGGAGAGCACGGAGGTGCGGCAGTGCAAAGAGCGGTGAGAGTGCCTGCGACGGGTAGATCAAAAAGGGTTCCATTGCGCTTGAAAACGGGCCAAGATTATGCTTGAGCGTAATCGAAATCGTGACTGGCGAGCAGGACATCGGAGACATCGACCCCAGTGTCTTTTGTACCTGAGAGAAAAACGCTTCGATGAGCGCACTCGGGGCTTGTACATCATACGAAAATACGATGTTGTCGAGAAACGGAGACGAGACGAGCGCCATGAGTGCTGTACATTGATCGAGCGAGTAGGCCATGATTTTGAGTGACCTCAAGGCCGGAAACGTCCGATGAAGGGTGGCTGCACCGTGTTCTCGCCGCGTGACTCCGAAGGAACAGCCGTTGGCCAAGAATTCAAGACTGATGTCGTGGCGCATATACAGACTCATCTCCTGCAGATACTCCATCCCCGCGAGACACGCCAGGCACTCGGTCGAGACATGAATCGTCCAGCTCAGATCTAGTTTGCGCAGGAACTGGAACTCGCCCTTTACCAGCTTCACCGCGAGAGACGCATTCGGCGACGCGGATGCAAAAGATTCGATGCGCAGCGTCTCTAACCGGGTCGCTTTCGTCCGCATAGCCTGGAAGAGGCTGTAGACTTCCTCTCGCTGTGAAGCCCTAGGACATATAACGGTTAGACTCGTCACGCTCTCCAAGTGTTGCTCGGTCGACAGTATGTCTGTCAACAACTGTATCATCGGTGCAGCAACGGATATGACGGAGTAATCTAAGGTCCGGAGAGAGGGGAGCAGTGCACCAAAGTTCGATGGTGTGAAAATGGTAGCCAGGGCAGCGTCATCAAGTTTAGGAAGGGAAAGCGATGCAGGCTGGGAAATAGACCAGACGCGATGCGCATACTTTTTGGCGGCAACCCAGTCTGAGGGTATCGGGTCTCTCTTGAACGACTGGGTTGAGCAGCATGGGTATCAGCAGGCAGGGTGGGGCTATCGCGACTCACGATCCTGCCCCGCTTGGTAAACTCCCAGAGGTCGGGAGACAAGCACATGATGAGCGGAGAGAGCGAGTGCTGAGTCCTCCAGAGGACATCGAAGGCGGGCTCTGCGAGTGTTTTGCAGGTCCTTGCGAGTCTGGCGACGTCTGCAGTGTTCCTGAGGTAGCGACTGTGGTGGTCGTCTGCGAGGATTTGGATGATGTGAAAGGCGAGTTCTGGGATGAGGAGACAAGGGTGCATCGAGTGCGGCGTGAGGAATGCGCCTGACCGTGAAAGAAGGACTCGCAACCTGTGCCGAGCTGTGACAGGACCAATTGCGGTTTTCTCTCGTCTTTTGGTTGGCTCGATAACGATAATTAGTCACTCAGCAGCTCATAAGTACTGCCGACGAAGCCGTCGTTTATCATCACCGGCATCGTAAGACAGCTCGTAAAATGTCGGGTATGGGCAGAACGAAGATTGAAGTCAAAGGGGAGGCTCACATCAATCGGACGCACGTTCAACACCCCAAATAGTCACCCAGACTCACGTATATGATAACAAGATACAAAATCAGTGACAAATGTAGATGCATTCCGTAATCCAGCCAGCGACTCTAGTCAAACTCAGTTAGTGAGATTTCTGGTAGGAACAAACATGGCACATAACCGTGAAAAAACCGGATGCGGTTCATTCCATAACAGACAAGACATCTGCCAACCAACTTTCTCGGATTAGCTAATGTATGAACCCCCCGCAGCTCCACTCCGCCCAGGACACCGTCTTGCCATGTGCGTGGCCCCGGGCAAGTGATCAGCTGTCTCCCAAGGCGTTTGCCTGGGTTACCGTAGCATCCGGATTGAATACCTGTCGTGGTTTTAAATGGGTAGTGTCCTTGGTCCAACCGTCCGGCAAAGTCGTATTTTCCCGTTCACGGGTTTGCCAGTAAGTTTGCTGCAAAGGATCGTTGGCGTGTTATTTCACGGAAACTTATTAGGCTTCGACGCCGTGACCTGTCGTGCCACTGACGACAGCGGTTTCCATAGACCATTCTCATGGCGATCCCCCACATGCCGAGATCGGATATGGGAACAGTTAGCGCGTTCTGTCTCTTGCAGCCAGTCCGACAACAAATGTCGGTCACTGGTTTTTTGACCTGGTGATCGGCTTTGCTGGCAAAGTTCATGCTGCTAACCTCACCTGACAATCCGCTGGACGGGTCACCACACGGTAAACAACCTAATAAAGCGGTCGGAATGTGTTGCTGCTTGGTATAAGAGGGTGTCATTGCTGTCGCACCCAGGCCGACTGGCTCATCGGGCGATCCTAGTGATGAAATCGTCATTCGCAACTCTTGTTATACTCGCTGTTTCCATCTCCGTGGATGCTGCAACTTACTCAAGGACTGATAGACTCTCCGGGCAATCATTCCTCAATGCATTCAGCTGGCAGGCAATCACAGATCCTACCCACGGGCGTGTGTAGGTGATACAAGTTCGGTTCCGGTTACAGTCGTCTGATTGCGTGTGTCAGGAACTATGTCAACCAGGCCACAGCTCAAGCGGACGGCTTGTATTCGGTTTCTGGGAACACCGTGACGCTACGTGCCGATGACACAACCGTCTTGAGCACTTCTGGTCCGGGTCGAAACTCGTTTAGGCTCATGTCCAACGAGCAATATGGTACCCACGTTGCGATGTAGGTGGAATAAAGTTTACCTCATGTTTTTGGCCTTGCCGAAACAAGTCCAGTTTTGATATTGGCCACATGCCGCAGGGATGTGGGACGTGGCCTGCTATCTGTAAGCTATCTGTTTTGTTTCGGCATATAAAATGCTGACATATTCACGAGGGTCTGTTTCACGCCTTTCTCGAGATGTTCATTCATAAACTTCCTCGTCCGATCTCGGTTGTTTATAGGGTAAATCTGCACCAAGATCTAAGATTTATTGGGGGATTGACACTGTTTCCAGGAAGTTGGCGATAATTGGCCGAATGAAGTGAGAGTTTACTGATGTCCAGTACAAGTCGTGTTGACGGTTGTTGCACAGGGTGAAATTGATATCGTCGAGGGTGTCAACGACGTGACACCCAATCAGTCGACCATACACACGAGTGCAGGTAGGCATTATGGTTGCTGAATAACTGTACCGCTCATCCTGCCGCAGGTTGTACTATGCCCCTCTCGCGAGTGATGACTGGGTATGTCGTCGATGCAATACAGAAGCGACATATTCTCATCCAGGACATTAGGACCGCCGCGTCAAACGACTGTGACGCCTACGACAATAACAACTCTGGGTGCGGTGTTAGAATCAATGACAACAACAGCTACGGACCGGATTTCAATAATAATGGCGGTGGCTGGTGATTCTTTTTTTTTTGTTTCTTTCCTTTTCAAGTATCGAGCTAGATTACTTGTCTAACTAGGTATGCTATTGAGCGGAGTTCCACATTCGTCGCGATTTACTTTTGGGAGCGTGGAAGTCCCTCTGTTCCTTCCCAGGTGAAGTCTCCGGGGGAGACTGTCGATACGAGTACATGGGTACGTCATCTGTTCCAACGTTTTAAGCGGATCCGTTGACTTTCTAAACAGGGGACACCAGCAGCATACTTCCCGGATACGGATTGTGATTTCGCATCACACTTTGGATCCATGAATATCATCATTAATTTGACATTTTGTGCGACTGCTTTGGTATCACTCCGTGTTGTAGACTACATTGATGACCGTGGTTTTTCAGGTGGAGATTGGGCTGGTAATGTCTACTCCCAGGATGGTTGTCCGTCGACATGTGTCGGTGAGCTCCATATAGCTTGCTTACTTTTATGGCCGACTGATGGAACGACGTTGGTCAGATTACGTAGACAACAACCCTGGAGTGTTCTCGGGTGCCTACTTTGAGTTCAATGCGCTCAATATCTACCAGTAAACAGCAATTGTCCTCGCCAGGGAGATAGTGTACACGATATTTTGAATGATTGTTGAAATGTCGACGGCGTTGTGTACAATACGTTATATGTATTCGAGTCAATCGATCGGCTTTTCGGATAGTTGCCCACTTTTTGAGCGGATCCTCGAAAGGCACCATATCAGAACGTTCCTGTCGTGTGCAAGTTTTGTATTTACAGTGGTCGTGAGACAATTCATCCAGTGGATTCACGCTCCAAGAGGCGCAACTTGTCCACGGCAGTTGGGGTTTGTCACGTGAGCTGATTGGCATGTCCAGGGACACGAACTCTTGCGTTAGGATGAGCATGTTGTGCTTGTAAACACCCTGATTTCAGCGGGCGCTAATAGCTTCAAGAGACACTTGCATATTCAACGATACGCCGCGATACCGTTGGCGCCCAATGCGGGCCTAGTGGAATGGATCAAGGATAGCATCATACTTCACGCGCTTGCTCGGGACTGCCGTGATTCCCGCAAGGTCCTGCTTAACATTGAATGCCGATTGATGCTCCAGGTATGGACGATCACGTATGACACTTGGTGAATTTGTCCTACCTGTTCAGATGGCGCCCGACTACAAACACCTGACACTCCTCCAGAAAGTGGAGGTATTTGAATACGCACCAGAGAACACCACAGTGCAAGATCTATATCGGATATTATGGTTGAAGAGCACCAACTCTGAACGGCTAGAACGACGTGCAAGGTACACCCGATCACTCACTGTCAACAGGATGGTTGGCCGTATCCTAGGGCTATCCTTCCACATGCCATGGAAGCGTATTTTCCGTCTGAACCATCGGTCTCGGTCTGTAGGTCAGTGGGATCGGGGCAGTTTCCAATGCACTTGCGAGATTGCCATGTCCGTGCTTCGCACAAACAGGGAGTCGTTGGTGATGGTGCTCGAGACCCTTGTTTATAACGCACTCACTTGCAGTCGTCTACTGCAGATGTTGATACCAGCCCGGGCAGGGCTGCTGAGCTTGCCAAGGTTGCAGCATATCCACGAGCTCCAACCCAAAAACTTCGCGCTGATGAAAACGACATCTTCAATGGTGTGTACATGCTCACATATTCCGTTGTTTTTTTTTAAATTAATTTGTGTCAGATGCAATTGGAGAGGCTGGGGCGAGGCTAGAAGTCAAAAACGGACGAGCGTTACTCGTGTGCAATCAGGTGCAAGGTAAGGTTACGGATGCGTCAACTACAAGCTGCAATGTTTCAAACTATACTGACGTGGTCCGTAGGTAGAGGCTTCGACCCAGATATCGTACTCACCGTACTAGCACAAGTGGATAAATCATTCTTCAGGCTACTTAATTGGATAGTCTGTGCCAGTGTTTCTCTGGATGGTAAGCTCGTCAGTTATTGTACCATTGACATTTACAGAACTCCGCTTGTGTGCGCATTTTGGTAAATCGCGTCCAGTTGCACATTGTACCTTTGCCTTTGTATATGGTGACTACACATCGTATCCCACGGTCCACCTTCAACTGGCTAATTTGGGAACGGAACAATCACCAAAGGCTCGTAGCGATACCCAAAAGGACTGGGACAGCGGTGTCGATCGCCGCCTACAATCGGTGAGCCGTGCTCGCACTGATGCCCATGCTTTCGACGATGGATTTTGCAATCCAATAGCAATAAACAGCTGTGGGGCGCGGATGCGCATGATTTCAACTCTGATCGTTGGGTGAATAACATGGCGAGCGAAAAGAAAGCCCCTCAGGTTAGCACATATTATAATTTGTTAATCATACTAATGTATTATGTCCGGATGATTCAAAACGTGAAGACTGACAGAGTGACTCACTTGGGTGGCACCCGTGCATGCATGCTGGCTGCATGCCACCTTTCGGAGGAGGATCCCATTTTCCTTGAGAAAGCCTAGGGTCTTGGAAACCGTATTCTACCCCTCTCATCTCACTGGCGAAGATTCATATTTGGAAAAGGTAGAGGAGGTGCGTGTCCATCCACCTGGATAGAATCCACCGTTATGACAGGTTATGACTGTCTTCAAAGCAGCCAGACTTCCTAATGGTCTCATACCCATCTTTAACAGCTATGTACTGTAGATGGCCTCGAGAAGGCTACTCTATTCTCCGTTTCTACCGCAAGTCCGCGAAATGGTTGTTACCGAACTGCATCCGTACGCCTTGGTTCCCGTGGAGACTCGTATTACGAATATCTACTGTCAGTCCTCTGTCTAGTGTTGCAAATGCAGCGTAAATTCTTGATCTTTTTCATTCAGGAAGTAGTGTCTTCGGGCCGTAAGTTCCTAAATCAACGTTCATTAACCTTGGGATGGCGCCTTGCATTCGGAGCCCCTCCAACTCGAAAAAAAAAAGTTACTGAGCAGTCCAAATTCAAACATTTCTCGTGGAGATGATTGGCAGGTTTAGCATCCACATGACCGAGCAGCCCGAAAGGGATTGAGCACACTGATAGTCCCGGTAGTCGAAGGCGAAATTGGATGTGGCTCTCAACTGCCGTTGGCCGTATCTGACCTACGTCGAATATGGGACACAGATCCTTACATATGAAGAGCCACTTACCTTTGTCTTGGCCATGGGATACATTTTCCCTCATCTTCGTTCGGACGCCGTCTTTGCATCTCGTTCGTCACGACGTGGATAGCTCCCCAGACCCCTCTGTGGTTCCTCTCGCTCTCCAGTGACATGAGGTTACCGATGGGTTGTTCGGCGGCCTCCTCAAGAAAGCCAAGACCGGTGACTGACCCCCCCCGTCGGCAAGCACCCTATGAACACTCTTCTGACTAGGTACGCCTCTCTTTGTGTCGGTTTGCTGACTGCGTCTGTAACCATTGCACACACAGAACGGCCCTCTACGCCCAATACATATTTTCGTACTTGCGGCACTGTGTGCCCCGTTCCTCTCTTAATTGGTCTGTGCCGGACCTGCTGGAGCTTTGGAAAGTCAGCGGTCGGTTGAGTAGCAGATAACAGACGAAAGTGGAACGAGACTAGAGAAACAAGATGTCGTAACTTGAAGTTTATCTATTCCACAGGAATGGAGTAGTGTCATCTTGTATCATTGTAGGACATGCCACATCCGTTCTGCTTTGCCTGTCTTGTATCATTGTTGACTCGGACAGCACACCCATGCTGCCGGTGACAACGACGAAAACAAGTGATTAAGCTGTAACGTGTCCCACGCGACCCATGTGTTGCACCAACCACGACTCAATAATCGACAACTTATGTGCAACTCTTGGTGCAAACTTGAAGGCGACAAGCTTCTCTCCAGAGGTGCGTACAATATCTGCAATACCTGATTTCAACACTAGGTGCAACGCGCCAACTACGACTCTGCGCTATCGCTCGAGCTCCTCCGTGGACCCGCACCCGAGTTCCGCGACTTCGTGCGGCTCAAGTTCAAGAACGGCACCGACGACCCAGAGCTCCACACTTTACGCATGTTCGACCATCCTGAGGACGAAGTGCCAGTGACCGAGTTCATCTACCGACTCGAGGTACGTGAGCCCCATGCACGCGTCCAACCCCTCGGTGTGCTTATGACGGCGAACAGCACCACGTGGTTCAGCCTGACAAATGGTCGTCGACGTGCTCCACAAGTTGGTTCCCATTCGGGATTGATATGGATGTCGTCCGCGCGAGCGAGGCAGTTATGACCCCCGCGCGGCTTGTCTTCGGCTCGTTGCTCGCATTCGGTCTCTTGGCATTTATTGCGTACCGCCGCTATGGTACGCGCAGGCGGGCTGCAGCAGCGCAGTCTGAGGGGGTGCGGGAAGACGGGGTGCGCATCCCATGCTGGTGTACATGCTTGTCAATAGCTCACGTGCAACCGTAGACCCGGGGCTTCTTTATCAACGAAAAGTCGCGTTTGCTACCTCAGTGAAACGGGCGGACATGTCCATGCGTTTGTTCATTCCCTCTCGCTCTCTTTTTGTTCATGTTCTCGTCTCGCCACGAACGCCATCTTTCACGCTCACTTTTCTTTTTTTCTTTCCGCATTCTCGTTTCCGTCTCAATCACAGACCCTCTATGGCGTTTGGTTGGTGGGCTGGATGACCGAGTACTGTGTACTTGCACACTTATCGTAAGATAGAAATCGTATGCAAGACAGAATTAACGCATATGTACGTCGACATGTTGCGCGTGCGAGGCTGACAACTGCACTTGGGGGATCCACCTAATATGCAAGAACTGAGCATCGAATGTGGCGTTGGCAGGTTCGTGTGCGGTATGAATATGATGACGAGCCATATGGGTGTTGGTTGGCGAGACATGCAGCTCGAACACGCTTGTAGCTGCATGCGCGAAGGACGAATCCTTGATCTAGCACAACACCTCTCTAAGGATATTTCTTGGATACTTCCAGGATATGATGGATTGATCCCAGATCCAAGTCCCTAAGATTACGCTGGCAAGATGCGAGCAAAGAAAAGGGAGAGAAAAAGAGAAAGTCGGCCCTCGGAGTTATGAAACAACTCTGGATAGCTTGTGCACGCGCGGCACAGTGCCCTACAATCATGGTTTATAACTTCGCCAACAGGTACTTATTCGTTACCACCCTTTGCGGCACGGATAGCATCGTTCTTCCTCTTTGCGTTTTCTCCTCTCAAGTACTCCCGAACGACTTCAGGAACCGTCGGTACGCCATTATACGCGCTCGGTACAGGCTCACCAAGGCCTTCAAATACCTGAAGACAGCAACACATGAGTTCATCATTGGCAGATGACGGGCCAGGAGACACACTGGCACGACACCTGACCACGTCCTCTTGATGAGATCAGTATCCTCAACATCCGACCGATCGTCATGCGGACCCTCCACCCTTATTTTGGCGCTCGCCGTCAAGATGCGCACCTTGAGCACGCGTGTGCTCTGCATTTCTGCGCTCGTTGGCGGGTTCCGGGTGTTTTCCCACCGGTTGGGCAGGACGCCGTTGGTGAGGAGTCTCATTGCCCACAGCTTCTCGTTCACGTCCGATACGACGGAGGCGAATCCCTGGAGGACTGCTGAACGATAGTTGTAGCTGTGCGAGAAGGGGGCCAGAGCCAGCACAAGGCCGTCGACGTGTGTGGCTGCGACGCATACGGCAAGTCCATCGGCCTGTCCGTCTTCGGAGCTGGCAGCTGTGAGCTTCATGAGACGACTGGATGTGTGGCCTATGCGGTATCGAAAGAACGCTGAGCGGGTATCTGCTGTCCAGATGTGGCTCACCGTGTAGATAGCATGCCGGCGCTTTATCACCGGTTAGGTGTTAGGGCGAAGGTGGAAGAAAAGAGACATGGACGATGATGCAGCATCAACGATGCCATGGACAGTCTTGTAGTCGTACGCCGCTACATTGAAAGAGGACGTCGTGAGTTGACGGTCGGCCTTGATTCAGACTGAGATGTCACCTTGTTTTTTCAACCTGTTCACTGTGTTCCTGGGTTCTTTGGGATAACTCTGCAGGTCGTCGGTAAGTGACATCTCAAGCGATAGTAAATTAGCGCAGGAAATCGAGTTATATTTGAACCATCGGTGTCCCAAAGTGCGAGTCTATCTGGCATCATTTAGATAGGGTACAAGCATGGGAGTGATGAGTAATGTGGGTCACACAGCAGGTCTGGAGTGCAGAGAACTGATGGGGAAAAGTTGAGCTGAATCTTATTATTACTTGGAGTACCAAGTACTATTGAAAGCCAGTGTGAGGTGACTACACTAGAACAGAGCATGTACAAGCAATCTATTGCAAAAGATAGACAAAGAAACAGAAAGAAGCTGGGATTCTAGCACCACCAAAGGTGGTGCAAAAAATATTGAATGGGGTGGTCCTGTGAAAGTAGGAAATAGGGCAAGGTATTGGAGACAATGGAATCTCCAATGGCAGTAGGGCAAGAATGACAGAGATCAGTGGGAGTACTCATTGATACTAGTGGCTGTTACATTTTTACGTTTTTCGTCTATGCTCCTTGTCCTTGATCACCCTTATCTTTTATCTCGATCAGATCAGTCATATCGATGGACACTATTTTCCTTCTAGGCAATGATCTCTATCTTGCCTCGTTTTCCTTATCTGATCCCCACTTGATTGCTATCACCCCAAACCCCAACTGATCTTCATCATAG